>OY855915.1:12552339-12612339 GCA_963693305.1 Meandrina meandrites
GGTGGTGATTGGCTAGTTCTAAAATCTCACATGCATAGACAACTAAATTACAACAATGAGAGTTCAAACAAACATTATAAAGTAGTAGAAACACAGAAAGCATTACTCATATTTTCTGTCATTATACACAATTCTAAGATAAAGAACCATTCTGAAAATTAAATCCCATACACTCATTATAAAATGTGCATACAAACAGTTTGCCTGGGTCCCCTGTAATAAAACAAGCAATTACTGATAAGATTATACTCTGACTTTTAGAAAAGAAAGACAGGACAGACGATTTATACTGAGTGAAAGTGGGAAAAAAATTCCAAAAGATACGCGACACTTTAAAATAGTAATATAAACAAAAAATAGGTCCGCAATGCGTACATGTGTCTAGTGCAGGGTAATAGAGTAATGTGTATCATTATATAGGATTGCGTTAGACTTCGTGAATGCAATTAGGATTTATCTGCCATAGAGTACAGGAGTGGAGGCTGGGGTATAATGTGAAGCTCCAACAGTGTAGCAAAGAAAAATGGCCTGAACTAACAAACGTGTTGAAGGTGATATTGAAAAGTAAGGAGGAGTAGAGGTTGGTCTGCTTTGGGGTGTGGTTGAAATTATTGCAGACATTTTTCTGGAAGTAGTGCTAACTATTATGAATTTGTTATTTTTAACATCACAGTGGCAACAATGAAATGAATTGAACACAACTTTATTTCAAGGCAACTAGCTGAATCTTAAAGTAAGATTCATTGTGATGTCATTCTTGCTTTGCAAGTCTACTTGTAAATAACAGATTTTGTAACTCTAATGAATACCTTTCATCCAACTTGTGAATTAACAACAACAATAAAAAGAGGAATTTATTACTATAATAACGTGGCTGTTTACTGACTGACATTCTGTTGTCATTCTTGTCTTGTCATTCTACAATGTACATGTAATATATAAGATATACGAACAGTTTGTGTAAATTTTAGTAGCTTTCATCCAACTTGTGAAGTAACAACAACAAAAAGGAGAAACTAATATCAATAATAACATGGCAGTCTACTGACTCACATTTTCAACTACTTTGCTTCGTCGAATATAAGTTATACAGATGGGTGGTGAAGCAAACAGCGTAGATTCTATGTCTGCTTGAGTAAGACCTTTTACTTCGATAGTATCACTAGTAAGCTTAGCAATTTGGTGAATAGCATCTTCAAATAAAGTAAGATCTATTTTGTCATCATTTGTGTCTTGAAATAACACTTGAGCAAACCAGTGTACTTTAGAAGCTGTCTGCTTCTGCTTGAAATAGCACTTGGCACATTCTATAAAAGCATGTTCAGGACTGGGATTAACCTTTTTATTGCACTTGCAGCACGACAGAAAGGAGGCAACTTGATTTACTCCAATTATTTCTGCATTAACCGTGGTACTTTCAAGGACTGTAAATGGGAGAACTTGTTGAAATTGTGGGGCAGATTCAACTGTGGAGCCAGATTTGGCAGTGTTTAGGCAGATTTCATGGCTCATCTTATCCTTATATACACAGATATCCTCTTTAATCCCTCAGCGGGCTTTGTTATCCTCAAAAGGGGCTCAATATTTCCCATAACAGGCGTTTCTTTCCCCAAATGGCGCAATTGTTGTCTCTACTAATACACATTCGATTGGTTCCGATTGTCATTGGTTGTTTATTTCGGGTCACGAAGAGATTACGAGTGATTATCGATGATATTACCCTCCTGGTACCCAGTAAAGAATGCTTCATGTAATGTGTCACGTAGGAGAAACCTCAGTGTAACTTTATTCGTATGACATAATAATTTGCCATATATGAAGCACTTACCAGAGGATTTAAGCGTTTTCTCAAAGTGTCTGTGCTTCGCACTAGACACAAAAAACTAAAACAATGGTGTTAAAAGTGTCATTTTGTGTACTATAAAAGACAAACGTCTCGGGCATAGCCCTCCTTCAGTGTGAAACCATTCAACGGTTTCATGATGTTGAATTGTTCTTTATGTTGGTGCTACAATGCTAAATAGAACGTTTTTGTATAATCTCAGTATTTTGCAATGGAGGCTAGTGCTGAGGTTCTGGACTGATGATGCATTAATTGTGAGCGAATTAATTAGTAATTAGCTACAACCAGTTTCTAATTAGAAAAATAAAGCCAGCCCTCCCCATTTCAAAATGTACCTTAAAGGTTTGAATATAATCCTAAAATTCATACAACCTTGATCAGGGGCAACATGAGGTATCATTTAATGAATGTGAAGAGATCTTTTAACCAGGAGTATCTCAACCCATAATATAAGCAATTCCAGCAGGATTCTCACCAGTGTTATTCAATTAATTTAGCATGCTTTAAAGACCATAAAAAAAACATGATTTAAAACTCAAACATGGCTGGTATTTATTGTACCATTATAAATTTGGCACATTTCACTCACCCGATGGGCGCCTCGCAGTAACTTTCCTGGTGGTTTTTTCCTGAGGACAAATTCTTTTCCATTCTTAGACAAGTAAAACGTTGGATTAGACTGACCTGACCTGACAAGGAGAGAAAAACAAAAGCTTCAATCTGCAGTTCTAACTTTTCTCTCAAAATTTGTTTCTAATGGAAAATCCAGAAAGTACCCAATTTGTGTGCAGAATAGCAGCATTTAACTGATCAAAGGAAAAGAATAATAATTTATTGATAAAAAATTATTACCGTAATAATTAATTTATATTTAACCATTGTCGTTTACATATGTAGAGAGTCCAGGTAACATGACATCAGTAATTCTAAGATAAAAAAGCTGAAAGTAGATGCACAATGAATACGATCTCTTCTTTAGGTCTGTTTTAAGTTGCTTAGTAGCAAAATCTGCAAAACTGTTGGACAAAAATATTAGAAAATAGACTGTCTCATTTATTATTCATTAAAAAAATAGTATATACTGCTTCTGAAAATTAAGCAGTACATGTTGCAAACTGAAATGTCTATGTGTATTCCCTTGCTCAAGCAAATGCTCATGACTTCTAGTCAAAAAACTTAAATTCACACAACTGGAACAAGACTAATTCTGGTAATAATGAAAAAAAACTTAATATTTGCTTGTTCAAGCAAAAGGTGAGAACTTAATCTACCAATTGTAATACTGTAAGTATAAAACAACATTTTTGGTGCCCTATTAGTAAAGAAAGTGCCCTATTAGCAGAAATTCCATGAGTTGCAAACTGGCGCCCACACAATTCACAGCTTTCTACTTAACTCCTTGCCACTCAAATATCACCCTTGTTATTTTCACCAAAAAAGCAGGACTGCTTGCAATTTACACATGATGTTACACCTCTCTTTCTTTAAAGAAACTGAACTGTCTATACTGCTACAATGAAGAATGATAAACAAATGTTTGTTGTAAATATCTAACAATATTCCAAGATCTAACGGTGATCCAAAAACTTACCAAATGTAGAAAAAAATTAAAAATGTTCAGGAAAAATCAACCTTGTGACACAAAATCTCCACAGTCCTTAAACAAGAAAGTCTTTCAAATAGCTCGGACTACAGATGGTACAACTAGTATGAGTAACTACACAGTTCTTGTGGCTTTCACAAACACTTAGCAGTAGGACTGGTGGAGCAAGTTAAATTTCTGGGCGGGCTTGCTGGTGAGACTGCAGGGTAAGCTGTGCTGCTGTCTGTTTTGGCTGGTTTCTGACTGATGGTTCATCCGGCAACAGTCTAGTGGGCAGCTGAAAATTGAACTTGGGATACCAACATCCACATCTTTTGGTCTGAATGGTTCTCTGATTGTCTTACGCATCAGCAGTTTCTTTAAAACAGCCTCTCACACCTTAAGTACCGGTAACCACTCTTTTTCAGTTCAGTTCACTTGGCAACCATTTTCCTAAAATGAACTTTTATAGTAACTGTATCAAACAGTTGGCTTGCAGTTAGCTTTCACTGTTGTTTGCTTGCGGTTATGAACATGTGATCAATTAACTTATATACATCGATCGTGTAGCACCGATCAGACTTATAAACTGAGAATTCTCATTCACCTGCTACTTAACATGCTATTCTCTCCCACTATCTTTCAATATTTAATTTTGCTTTGCCATGAACCCAAAAAACTCTTGCACGCATTGCGTACCTATGTTTGACTGTGCCGTTTGATAATGAAGAATCCTTTTTGCCCCCGCCCTCTCCCCAGCCTAAACTAAAAGTCCAGTTGACGTATAATAGATGCAGGGAACGACAGAAGAATTGTGCGAACCTAACAAAACATGCTCGAAGTAGTACCACCATAATGTAAAGTTAAACGCTACAGGTTCGGACAGAGGCGTGCCTCCACGACTAAGCTTAGCTTCTATAAATTCTTCTCCAGATCTAAAACTGAACACCCCTCCTGTTAAGTTTACCATAACACGTTCATGGTAAATGAAATTAACACAAACCTGTACTGTAACACAGTCCAGTCTCCATCATTTTTCGGAAAACCTGGCAAGTTTGCGATAAGATATTCCTGAAGTGCAATCTCATCGAACTGATGCTCCGGGCGAACACTTGACATTTCCTCCGCCATGTTTATTTTGTTAACTAGTTCCCAGGCCGTTGGCTCAAGTTACTCACACCTCCTTTTCTCTTTGCCGATTTTTAAATTTTTTACGCCCCAGCCTGTTCACAGGCTACTCACAGGATGAATCAGTGTATATGTATATAGATATGTCTTTTACCGAAATTCAAATTGACAAGTAGGAGACTAAAAGATGATTTTGAGAAGAGGGAGTTTGGGGAGGCAACTTACAGGGACCACTGAAATGCCCCAAACCGCCCATGACAAGCGTGGGATTTTGTTCCACTTCTGACATCTTCACCTTTAACCAAAAAAAAATTAAAGGTATCACTGGTGCTCAAGTTCGGCGCATGAGGAAGAATTCTTTCCAATGATACCCAAAGTAGGCTGATTAAGGCGGGGTTTTACCTGAAGTTGAGTGAAATTTTAAGAGGTTTAGAGAAGGGATAGAGGAAAGAAAATTATTTTTGGAACACCACCAGACAGTTGACCCCAACGCAAGAGCATCCCAGGTTGTCAGGGAACTGTTTTGGGTGTCCATCTACTAATTTTTAACTTCAAATTCAAATTTTAAAATCACTTTAAATCTTCACCATTTCTTATTTCTCTAAATTTCACTAATCCGTTGAGAAAAACTATCTCCTCCCAAATATCCCCAAAAATCACCCAAAAATTTACAAAACACTGCAAAACATAGATTCTAGAGATGAGTGAACAGTTCTTCGATTGCTTGAAACGCGAACGAGGTATTCGCATCAAACCTAAGTTACGCAGCGGAAATACGGCCTTCAGGTAAAACTCCGCCTTAATTGGTTACTGGTAACTATTATTATTATTATTATTATTATTATCATTATCATTATCATTATCATTATCATTATCATTATCATTATCATTATCATTATCATTATTATTATTATTATTATTATCATTATTATTATTATCATTATTATCATTATTTTTAACATTATTATCAGTTATTATCATTAATATTATTATAATTATTATATTATAATATTAAAAAGAGAGATATTATAATTATTAATACTATAATATTAAAAATATTAAAGTCAAAACTGTCTTCAAAATGTGTTTTTTCCAAAAGAACTCCACGTGCCATGAATGCCCAATTCCCGCTATGAGACATACCTGCAGGGAATCATGGTAGTTGTATTCAGCATTGCCAAGTCAAGGACAATGTTTTATCGGTAACTATAATTTTATAGACAGATCTATTCTCGTTAAGATAAAAAGAAAAACAATTCAGTGTCAATATTGTGGAGCAGTTTGGTGCCTGGAATGGTGGGGAGGTCTGCATACTCAACCATTTATATCATTTTTAGAATTGACCATTCTCAAATATTCAGGTACAAACCAATTAAAATCAATAATTTTCTTGATGGGTAGTCTGATGGTAGCAGAGCTGGGGGGGAGAGGGGGGTTTGTGATCCCTTTTTATGCACAACTTTAATTTTAACCAAATTCATGTGTCACATATCCTTGAATATTCGCTATATATTTTCATGCATCACAGTCTAATTTTTGCCCTAATCAAGCACCACACAACAATCTTTTGCCAACCCTACATGCTTAACAAATATATGCATCAGATCTGAAATAGAGTAAGGAAATCACTCTTTTTTGAGGAGGGTAAGCACACCACACACCCCTCGCCAATTTTTCACGAATACCCTGAGAAGGAAGGAAAAGGGTGTGGTTTGCATTCTGATTGCACAACTCAGGCCCCTAGGGAGGGGGAGTGCGTTGGGTGCATCCGCACCCCCCCCCCCCCCCCCCACGAGCCTTGGAAGTCCGCTTATTGTGAAGAAAAAAATTATCAATATAAATCAAGAAAGAAATAAAGGGAAACAGTATTTCTGTGCTGCGACTATTTACATTCAATATGGTCCTTTGGGTTTAAAGTCCATCAATTTGTAGATTCGTGTGGACCAAATTGTGTGATTCTAGGTTAATTTCAATCATACATTCTACCTAATGCCCTTCACTTTTACCTGCCTTGTTTCCTAACAAACTGTTTTCAAAACGCACGAAATTTCCTGGGGGAGGATACCCCACACCCCCCCCCCCTCCACGTTCTCATGCCTGCGGCACTCCGAATTCAGTACCAGAAGTGCTAGCTCATGTGCACCCCCCATGCAAAAGGCTATGGGCCTACAACTGACCATTTGAATATGTTGAAAAAAAAATATTTTGAATCATGTTAAATATTTTCTAACAGACGAAAACAAGTATAGTTGTATAAAATATTTATGCAGTGGAATCTCCTGTAAAGACAGCATGGGAAAGGTTTCCTACAGAAAGGTAATTTGGCTAGCCAGAGGAACGTATGTTGTGGTTTTTCCTAAGTTGTATACCTTACAACAATTGGGGAACCCAAACGTGTGACCATTTTTAATTGAAATCACATCCTTTTCGGTTTTCTGGTTTTATACTACTCTGAGATACTTTAAGATACGTTGTCTATTTTCAAGCAATTGGGGCTTTTTAAGCAACTTTAGATGGGTGTGTTGAGTTTACAAATAAATTCATGAATTAACTAAATAAATACACCAAAATTTTCAAAGATTTGAACAGGCTGCATTAATTTAAAAATAATAAAATCATTATATTAACTCATGATGTCCTCAATTTGAAAAAAGAATTAATATTTGAATTTAAAAACTTTAATTTATCTCATGGTAGTGACTCTTTAAATAATTAGAGTAAAAATTAATATCTAACAAAAATGAAAGTCATACTCTAAAATCACTGAAAGAGTATTATATAGAGATCATTATATGTGGGAGGCCTGATGGCCTAACAGTAAGCGTGCTGGACTCCGGATAAAATGGTGCCAGTTCGAGCCCTGGCCTGGGTCATTGTGTTGGGTTCTTGGGCAAGACACTTTACTCTCATATATTAAAGTGCCTCTCTTCACCCAGGTGTATCAATGGGCACCGGCGAAATACTGCTGGGGAGTAACCCTGTGATGGACTAGCATCCCATTCAGGGGGGAGTACTACTACTACTTAATACTACAGAAACCAGATAAGCTCTGGCTGCATGAGCCACTTGGCTCGAACACAGACTTTACCTTATTATGACACCATGCAGTTAAGGTCGCGCTGGACCCTTGCTATAATTATGTATGCATTTATTTTAAGAGTATGCATGAACTGCGACGACTGAAGCCGACAACAATCGAAATATTCATAAGATAAGATAAGATAAGATACTTTATTAACGTGCAATATACTTAGCTATATAGCTAGCTTCCAGATATTCCACGATATTAAAATAAAAATTGTTAAGATTAAACTATAAAAATGCTAACTACTATAAAAATACTACTACTACTATGATTAAAAAAAAAAAATGAAATAAAGCGTCATTATTTGACTGATCATCATGGTAACAAGCAAATTAATTTAAACCGTTAAACCGCGAACCTTGCGGATAAAATCCTTAGTTCCAGCTAATCTTAGCGCACGCTCGTTTACTTTTTCTAGCTTGTTAGCGTTCCTGGTCCCGCAATGGTGCCAGACTTGGCTGCAATAAGTGAAGTAAGGCAAAATATAGGCGCGGTAGAGTGCTTCTTTGGTCTTACAAGGTAAAATATTTTTTAGCCTATTCAGGGCATTCACTTGTCCTCCTACTTTACGACAAATATTTAGAAATGGGAATCAGTTTATCCACACATTTAATGTTTATATCATAATTACTGTTTCCCAGCACGAGAGCCTGGTACTTTTCAGGATTCGCCTTCATCCCATTTTGCTGGAACCAGTGCAGCGTGTTTGCTAGGTCTCTATTAATATCCTCCTTGACAACTTGTGGGTTTGGATCCGCGGTGTGAATCTTCGTATCGTCTGCGTAATTCATAAACTTGCACCTTTCGATAGCAAAGTTTAAATCATTCATAAAAATGTTAAATAATAGTGGTCCAAGAATAGATCCCTGTGGGACCCCCGCAGCCACGCCTGTCCAGTCTGAAAAGGTGTCGCCCAGCTTTACTCGCTGATACCTGGATGATAGGTAGCTGAACAAAAGGGCAACTGCTTTGTCTTCCATGCCATAGAACTTAAGCTTCTCCAAGATCAGTTCATGTGGCAGGCAGTCAAATGCCTTGCTGAGATCAATTGCTATCACAGCAATCGTATTGCGTTTATCAAGTTCCTCTTTCCAATGCTCCGTTATATTAAGTAATTACATGTTATTGTTCTCCGCTTTGTGTCCTGTGCGCTGGAACGTAGGGAATTATCATAATTCAGCATAATTAGATTTGAAGCTTCAAATAAAGCGCACGTTGTTGTAAACACTGACTCGGTAGGTCTTCGGAAGCGGCAAAACCTGCAATTTTGTGTCCAAGTTTTCTCCACCAATACAGAATTTCATGACTCGATTTGCAGGGAACATAAACTTGGTGTACTCTATTGTGTTCTGGTCAAAACGGATTTTTAAAATCCCTTTTCAAAAAGAAGATAGCACGTTTCAAAGTTTAGATTTCACATTTTTACCCTCTTAGGAGCCAATAACTCCAAGTAATTAGAGAATTCAAGAATTTCGTTCTGACCAGAACACAAAAGAGGTTGTGATTTACCACTAGGTTATATAGTCGTTTAATTTGGTGCGCAATTCTAGCTGGAAACTTGGACACAAAATCGCATTATCTGCAGATTAACACTTAAGAGCTTGTAACATCAAAGTAAACGGTCATCTCTCAGTAAAACGACAATCATGATAAAATTCCATCAACCCCTATTATCCTTGATAAGTTTTGAAGGAATCGGTGTTCAAAATTCGAAGAATTAAACATTTACAACATGACACCCCGTCAAAATAAAGTGCTAATGAATTTATTAATGAGCAACGGTAGGTCCAGCGCGGCCTTAAAAGTTTTATTTTTATGAAGCTAATTTATTCAATTTGTTAGCTCATTCATTCTCGACTTGAAATGTTGTTCATATTAGCCATGTTCTAAACGAGCAGGGGACTGGGTACGAACATATTTTCTCTTTGGTACAAACATTCAATATCGATTGAATTGAAAAATGGGGTATGCCATCTGAAAGAGCATCCAAAAATTAGTAAATTCACCAAATTTGACGGCTGTTGGTTTAAACTCAAAGGCATGGTACACTTAGTATGGATTGGAGGGACAAGCGTCCTCCAATCCATACTAAGCTCTCTTATTTTAAAAGTGTACCATGCCTTTGCGTTTAAACCAATAACCATCAAATTTGGTGAATTTACTAATTTTTGGATGCTCTTTCAGATGACGTGCCCCATTTTCAATTCAATCGATATTGAATATTCGTACCAAGAAAAAAATATGTTCGTACCCAGTCCCCTGCTCGTTTAGAACATGGTCAATTGCTGTAGTTATAAATGCTGAACTGAACTCTCGGTGCCTCTCTCCACCCAGGTGTATAAATGTGTACCAGCGAATTTACTGCTGGGGGTAACCCTGCAATTGACTACCATCCCATCCAGAGGGAAGTAGAAATACTCCCAGTCGCTTCATACTACGGAAACAGGGATAATATCACTGGCCTAATGGGCCACAAGGCTCATATACAGACTTTACCCTTTGTTATTATATGTTAAGAACCATCGAGTAAGGTGTATTTGTTATCCAACACTGCAAATAACGCGTGAAACAAGTACAAATATGCACACGGTATCTGTACTAGTCTCATTCCCTGACCACGTGAAAGATTAAAAACCTTAGCAAGTCAGAATTTTGGGGAAATGAAAACTTTGGATAATAAATCTCTTCTTAGACATTTTAGTGTGCAGCATCGCTGTAAATTTTCACTCATCATTTGTATGTTGACTCACCCTTCAGGCTCGCCAAAATACTGCACGACTCATAAAAATACACAGCGATACTACAACCTAAATGTCTACTAGGATATATGTATACCACGAGAAAGTGTTGCACAACTATTTCAAAGCATGCCATAGTAAAAGCGCCTTACTTACTTTTTTCGGGAAAAGCATTGTGGCAGAAGGTTGGGTTTAATACTGTCAAATTATATACAACGGCTTTCCTGTCGGATGATTGGCTATTTTCTATTGCATGGTATAAAATTGAATATAAGGTTTTTAAGAGCACCTAATTTAGTTTCCATAGTTGATCAACAGGTGAAACCCCATGGAGTTGTAGCCTGCGAATACAGCCGCCTCTCATTCGCTCCCGCTACTACGTACGAAACGCGAAGAGAGACGTCTGCGATTCACGGCCAAAAATTCCATACTGATGATGTTGACCTCTAATTAGATTTCCGGAATATAACAACAACACACGCAGTTGGTCTTGCATAATTAATGTCTTCATTTTCAGTTGCCAATTGCTAGCTCACTGCTCGAAGAATAGATTCATTGAACAATTATTGATTGAACACAAACACTTTCAAGGCAGTCAAGGACGCATAAACAGCGGACAACTTGGTCACGAAAATCCCTATACGAGTTGCACATTTGCTAAGATTTGAAAAACAAAGCTGTGAAATCACTAAATGTGTCACAAAAACCCACGGGTGTCAAAATTGCAGTGGCGCATCCTTCCTGAACATCTTTGAGATTGTTCATGAAGCACTCTTGCCTTAGTCTTCCAATAAGGTATGAAGTGAGAAATCAGAGAAATGTAAGTTGTAAGTTATTGCTCCGGTGTATCTTCATAATCCTGCCGCACCCGGTGTACTTTTGGTCCACAATAACACCCGGCATTGACCCGGCGTTATATTTCACATACACTATGCAAATTACCTAGTTGACCAATCAGCGCTCCTGTCTGGATTCCGGACAGATTTAAGTCATCAGTATGGAATTTTTGGCCGTGAATTGCAGACGTCTCTCTTCGCGTTTCGCACGTAGTAGCAGGAGCGAATGAGAGGCGGCTGTATTCGCAGGCTAATGGAGTTGTGACATCATAAATTTGCATATTTTCCGCTAACTTTCAACCTGTGAAAATTATTTGTAGTTTTTAACAATCAAGAAAACAAGGGCTAGGTGCTCTTTAGGGCTGAAATATAAAAGTTATATACATCAATCTGAAACAGCCTGACTGACAAAATTTCCATCAAAAATTAATTAAAATTGTTTGAGGTAAAATGGATTACCTTGAAGCTGTCCAATTAAGTATTACAGAATATGCAAGATCACAAAGCTGAATTAATCACAGCTTATTTTTAATGGTCTCCTCCATATCATAGCTCTTGATCAACCTTGCAACCTTCATTGATTTTTTTATACCACAAGATAACAATAAATTGGAAGAAAAAGGATAAAAGGTTTAAAATGAAATATGTAAACTTAACTCTCTTTTTTTTTTCCCAAAAGCTATTTATATGTTTGTGGGAATTCCACTGAAGTGCTGTTATGTAACCTTTCATACCTAATCTACAAAACAAAACAGATGTGAATATATAACTATAGCTTTAATTGATCCAAGTCTTCATCACTGCACATAACACAAAAATTAAAACAAAATTAACAGAATGGCTGTCCCTTTTTGTTCAAGTGGTGCTTGTTCAGCAACCAAGCATTCAATAAATCTATAAACATCAAAGAAATGAAACTGAACATATTTATGCTTTACATGGATCTTCCACAGAATAACACATTTTTACAATGACACAAAAGCAGCTACTTCAATCTTTTTGATATAGCTCTTTTTCTTCTGATACTCAAAGCTGGAGTCTTATTTAAGCAAAAAGAATAATACAATTGGATTACTGTTGCTAAGTAAGTGGCTACAATGGAAATACACCTTTAGCACTCAAGTGATGGAATTTCACTTAATATCCTGAAATCCAGTAACACCCTTCCTACGTAGACAGCAATCATGCATTATGGTTTTAGCATTATAGGCTACTCTTAATATTGAAAGCTAGAACACAGGCATTATTAACCTGCACTGATTCACGCAATTGCACAAAACAGTTAAAAATATTCCAATGGTGGTATTTACTTTTTCAAACAAACATAAAAGCAACAACTCTCCTTTTCTGGAAACTTCTACATTTTTAGGATAACTTAGATTAGGTCAACAGATGGGGATGTTATCTAGGATAAGCTTATGAAAGGAGAGACTCCAGAATGTATTGAATACAACTGTATATTTAGATTTGCCAATTTTCTTTAGGTAAAGAAAACATGTCAACTAAAGATGCGAAGTAATCTTTTCAACGAAAGATTACAGTATAAATTGGAAGGAATAACGACAGTTTTATCCATTTTACCTGCATGTATTTACATTCTGTCTGAAATTGCGGATCTTAATATCATTTTACTTGCTTCTTGTTTCAAAATAATGTCCTTTAGTATAAGCACTTAACATGCAAATTTACAATATTACAGTCGCTTACAAAAAACGTAAACAAAATACGAAATTGAGCTACAGCACGATAAACATTTCAATATAGCTAAATCAGCATAGTTTAGTGGTGATAAGCAAACAAAGTTACTTCAAAGAAAGACACGTTCTTTCGAATTCCAAGATCCTGCGTAATCACGCGATTTATGAATCAATTCCCACCACGAGCTCTTGATGTGAAAATCGTGAGGAACTAAGTTCTTTGCACGGCACCATACCGAGAACAAGCAAAATTCCTTCTCGGGGTTCTTTTGTCATACGGCGTAAATTTAATTTACGGACGCTGTTTTGGCATCAAATATATAAATTTTACACTTTCCGAATGCGGTGCTAGTGTTTCAGGTAAACGATCGAGGCGTTTCATATTATTGTCAAACTGGTGTGTTTGTTCCACGGCCGAACACTTTGTGTACTACGGAAAGATAAAACTTTCTCCACGCATTAATGGTCTTACTAGACCAAATCCAAAATCCTGATGTTATTCCAACGATCAAAAACATCAAGTATTTAACCATAAATACGGTGAAATCCGGTTTTTCATTAGCTATGGGGTATTTAGGACAATCCATGTCTTTCATGTCATCAATACACGCCTGCTGGAGCTTCCAACCTTCAAACCACGATTGTTGCCATTTTTCGCGATTCGCTTGCTCGTAAAATAAACAGCCAATTACTGAGATGGCTGGAAGAGTGTAAAGGATTGAGAAAACTCCAATTCGAATCATCAATTTCTCAATTTTCTCCCTCTTACTGTAATCATCTTTTAAAACAGATCTCACTCGAAACAGCGACACAAATCCCGCCAGAAGGAATGTAGCCCCGACAAAAAAGTAAACGAACAGTGGAGCCAAAACATATCCTCGTAGTGCATTTAAATCTGAAAGTCCAACAAAACAAACACCGCTTAGCTCGTCGCCATCAACTTTTGTCATCAATAAAATCGCAATTGTTTTGACCGCTGGAATCGCCCAGGCTGCGAGGTGGAAAAATTGAGCGTTTGCTTCGATAGCTTCATGGCCCCATTTTAGTCCGGCCGCTAGGAACCAAGTGAGGGTTAGAATAACCCACCAAATCGAAGAAGCCATGCTGAAGAAATACAGGAGCATAAATATCACTGTACATCCCTCGTGCTTCGTTCCTTGAACAAGGATTGAAAGGCCAGTTTTGGATTCTGTACAAGATAAAGAGTCTCCAGCAGCGAAGCCAATGATGAAAGCAACAGAAATCATGAAATAACACCCTGATAGGAAAATGATCGGCCTTTCTGGGTACCGAAATCTCCTCATGTCGATGATGAAAGTCAAAATTGTGAAGAGTGTTGAAATGCAACAAAGAATTGCCCATATTCCAGTCCATAGACGAGCAATTTTTCTTTCCTTCTCGTCGAAATAAATGTTCTCACACTTTGCTGCACACTTTTGCTTGCCGAAGAACGTGTAATGATCGTTATCAATTTGTTGCTCCTCTGGACATCGAAACGGCACTAAACTCCTGTCAAGTGTAGGCCTCGTTGTGCCGTTTGTTCCTGGCTCCTTTGTGGAAAATCTTTCATCTCCACTCGTAATATTCTCGCCAACACAGATTTCTTCACCTAATTTGGGAAACTTTTCGCAACGCAAGGAATCTGGCCATGTAAAACCAAAACGTTTCATGAGATCTTCACATCCACGTCTAGCGCTGTCACAAAGGGAACGGCACGGTGGAACAGGGGTCGCAAGGACAGTGCAAATGGGAGCATAAACCGAACATAAGAAGAACGCCAAATCATCCGAACAGCGAACTTTCACGAGTGGGAAAAACTGATGCACTTCGAGAGCAGCTTCCTCTTGTGTTCTATGTTTCAACATGTTTGGGAATATTGTAGTGTTGTACTGTAGACCTGTGCAAAGAGGTATTTTCACTGATTCACACTTCTTTTGGCACAAGCAAGGCAATAAACAAACCCCAAAGATCACGACGGGGAGTAGTAATCGTCCAAAACTTGTACCGTACGCTTCTGTGATCATTTTGACTCTGACAGAAACACTAAAGGAATTTAACTCTCGTCAACTGAAGAAAGAACGCCAACCGCTCCAACTCCTCAGATAGTAATGGCCGCCTATGCATGACTGAAACGAAGTGTCAACTAAATTAGCATACTTCCTTGCGCAAATTGTGATTGGCTGGTGGTAAAAGAAAACGACAATCGGAACATAAAACGAGCTCTCATTGGTTAGAATGGCAGGATCCGTCTAATTAAGAGTCAAACAACGACTCCATGTTAAAGCCACCGGATATTTGATCGGTTTCCTTCAAAAGCTTGAAAGCTTTCTGGTGTACTTTTCAAATGTGGAATTTACATGCAAAAGCGGCTTACTATTGAGTCAGCTTTTGAATATTTTCTAATGTGCACTTTGCAACAAAAAATAAAAAAGGAAAAACAATGAACTGGTATACTTTTGATCTTTTAAGAGACGTTTCGAAATAATGATCAAGCAAACCCCTTGCTGTTTTGCCATTATGGATAAAAGAGGAGCATCTGGAATGTGTTTCTTGTTGACATCTTTTGGCTACGGAATTGGAAACCTGCGATATTGAACTCGGCGGGGAGTCAATTGCTTTGAGCGGTGTATTTTGGTTTACATCTCAGAAACCCTTGTCTTGGGTAAACAAAGTTCCTTAGCCGTGATATAAGATCCTTTGTATTAACTTAAGATAAACCAGAAATCAGATAACCGGTTCATTTCCTCAGGAACTTTTTGTTTTTTGTAAGGAGGTTTCCTGAGGTTTGGGCGTTCTTTTCATTCTTAAACGTACCGCTTTCTTTTGCGTTCTTTGTTCTTCTTAAATTTTGATTTATTGTTTTTAGTGTTTGCCGAATTTTGTTTGATTGGTCGTGCCGAAATCTTCTCACGCTTTATAATTGTATGAACAGGGTGACAAAGTAGAATAAAAATACTAAACACGAATATTTACTGAAAAAAATGTGTCATACGATCGCAATATTTTAACGTTACACGGATGTGATGATTAGATTTGCTTCAAAGATACCGTATGTCTGTACTATTGTCCTAGCCTCCAACGCAACGGTCCTTTGTGTCTGCGTCGGACATGTAGGAGGGATACACCGTGATCGATTTCACCACAAACCCACTACGCGGATCCGACTTGTCTCTAATCGTGTTCTAACTTATATGGTGTCTGTACCACCTACGGCATTCGTCGACATTAAAAAAATCCTACGAACGCTCAAAAGAGACAACTAAAACAATTAAGCTTATAAAGCACTGGCCTTTTAAAAGTTAAACTAATGCGATTATATTTTTAAGGTTATTACTTTTCTGGTCAATCCAATTTGTTTGTTATTTAATGAGCTGAGATTGCTGTTACGCGCAGGGTCCGGGCCGCCGTCTAGGCCGTCTCACATTTGCAAAGTTTCGTCAATGTTCCTTCAGTGACTCAAAACACAAAGTACCTCACAAGAAATGAAGAGTAACGCAAATTTCGTTCTAATTCTGTAGTGTTTATTACAGTTTATCGATGATATATACGTCTGAATTTTCAAAAGGTCAAATGAATCAAAATTTCGAGTTTTGTTTATTTTAGTACAATGTGTTGATGAAGAGGCAAATCGCATTGCAAGTTGAACAATGTGTATTTTCGCCTTCATAATCGTAGAGTGGTCGGGAAATAAAAATTGTGACGTCATTATTGGTGAGCTGTGAGATTGCGGGAAATTCAAAGCCGTTCAGTTCTGAAGTAGGGTAAGATGAGGTAAGGTAATTACTTAACGTTAAATGCACAGATGGTGGTCTCCCAATCTCCCAAGCGATAGGTTCCTGATAAAAGTGACAATCTAAGGATAAGTAAAATACATATTAAAAGGATCTGAAAACTTCAGTACTAAAAATAGAATATTAAAAAGATCTAAAAGCTACAAATGTCTGCATGATTATCATTAAAGGCAAGTACTACATTGGCAGCCACTAAAATTCAACTTATTTAAATATGTGTTAAAGGATGACACATTGGGTGTGTTTTCTACAACTGATGGCATCTGGTCCCAAATGCGAGAAATGATATATGAATACGAACCGTGAAAGAATTTACTATTTATAAGAACTCTATGACAATCGTGTCAGACATGGCTTCATCCTTTCTCTGTTGCTTTTCAATCTTTATTAAAATGAAATTCCTTTCCTTCTTGATAAACTTAACACAAATCTAATATTGCCAACAAACGATTGTGTTTATGTCGTTTATTATCAGTATGCAGATGACCTAATACTTGTTTCTCGTTCAAGAGGAATAATGGAATAAGAATAACATTAGAATAATGGAATAATGGCCTTGGTTTGGGGGGAATAATGGATTAATCAATGACAGTAACAGTCACATGTACCATATTATCATATACCGCTATATTCCTAGCTACCTGTCACTTTAAGTGAGAGACAAGTCAGTAGTATACAAGTAGGGATTCTGCGCCATGTGGTGGTGGTGGAGGTGACGTCACAATAGCCGGAAGGGTCGGGAGGTATGACGTCACAATACCCCCGGGGTTGACATCATCAAAAATGATGACATCATCATCTAAAAATAGTATACGCCCCCACAATTACCGGTTTGGGTGGTTGAATCTCGTCATAGTTCTAAAAATAGAAAAAATGACATCATCGAGGCGTAAGGGTGTTGGGGCGCAGGGAGTTAGTGACGTCACAATAGCCCAGGGATTAAGGTCATCAAGAATAATGACATCAAAATCTAAAAATAGAATAGGGATATCATTGGGGTGGTTTACATTATCATAATCGGTGACATCATAGTTCAAAAATAGAATAGGGGCAAGATTTTTTAGAACATGAAAGTGGAATCGCCAGCTAAACAGCAGTCGACTGTGGATGAAGTCGAAATAAGTTGAACATGAGAAGACGAGTGTGTCGTGATTGTCCAGTCCCTAACTGCGGGGCCAGGTATCTTGTGAAGTTGTCCAATCATTTGACAGATGTACATGAACTAGACTACTACCAACGAAGGAAATGGTTACAGGAAGCAAAGTTACAGCCAAAAGTTAAAATCATGATCTATGACGACGAACACAGCAAAGGTTCAGGAAAGAAGCGTTGGCTTAGCGCAAATATTAAACATGAGAATCAGGACGAAAAGATCGTTTGTGAAAATCACACTCAGAGAAGAGGTTTTTACAAGAAGACCAAACGGAAAGGACACTTGTCCAAGAAAAGGAAACTATGAAAATGAAGGACTTTGCCGGGACACTAGGGACTTTCCCGGGACACTAGGGACTTTCCGAGGACAATAAGGACTTTCAAAGGATAAAAAGGACCAACGGGCCATTTTGTTAATTTTTATCAATGTCGGTAATAAATCGATAATAAACTGACGCGCGTGGAACACACGAGAGAATTACGCACGAGATAACAAAACGAAAAGCTCGCCTATTTAAATTGGGTTTAAAGAATGAAAGAAAAAATAAAACGAATAAAATTGATGTTTAAAAAAAGTCATTAAGGGCATGTATTATGTATATAATGGAAAAGTAACGTTGTGCATGATACTCCCTGTATATATTTTAATTTACACGCCATTAAAACCAGTACAAAACAGAATTTTGCATTTAAAATAAGATTCTGTATATTGCGGACATTGTACAAGAATAATAAGCAGATTAACCATAACAATGGCGAAACTTTCTCATTAACCTCGTTCAATGTCTGCAGGTTGGATTGCCGCGGCAATCCTTTGCACATTGAACGCGAAATCATGTCTTGTAATGGAATCATTCCTGTGTTGTAATATATACAAGGAATGCATGTTCTATTCACTGCGATTTCAGGGTCTTCTTCTGCAAAACTACGGGAGAAGGAAAAATATATGCAGTTTCAATAACTATATGGATCAAAGTTAATTGAATTGCTTATATGAACAATAACCCCGCCTCAACCAATACCTATAAGAGGAGTGCGCTGCTGCTTCTTGTAGTTCAGTCTGTTCTTAGAGCTCACACAGCACAGATCAAAATGTGGTGTAACAACCAATTCTTTCAGCAAGGTTATGGTAAAATCCTATATGATAGCGAAGATAGCGAGAGCTCCCAAGAAAGTGAACACTCATCTCAAAGCTCTACATCTAGCGAAGAAATGGAATCTTCTCAAGAAGAAGAGGCTAGTATAGATCCTTGGTCACGAATTCAAGATGAAGTTACGAGTCGCCACGAAACCCAACTCGAAGCCATGATAAATGAGTATGAACAACATGGAGATTCGTCTGAAGTGGCCCGTGTTAAAGCTGAAAATGCTCTACTTCCAGTATATAGGAAAGAGCTTAGAAACGTACTTTTGGAGTATTTACAGTGGATGCATGCCATGAAGAACGATTCGACCTTTCGTAAAGTGATGGAGACCAAAAATGAATTGAAAGATACAGAAGGATATGATTGGCTCGAATCGACAGAGCTTGCGATCGATAAGCGAAAATTCTTACTCAATCGAATGTTTGTCAAACAACCCGTTCCCAAAAACTAAGCGAACTCTGTTTGTGTACTGTTCTTATAACACATTTAATCGCTGCTTTGTTATCAATAAATGTATTTAGCTAAAAGAGATCAGCTGTTTATTTCTTCTCGTGTAGTAGTGTTGAGCAGGTTTCAATTTAAAATCCTCTAATTGTACGGGACGCTTTTCAACGATATTTTTCATCGGGTAAAGGCAAGACGCAATTTATAGTCTACCGTTTAAACATTGCAAAGAATGGAATTAATTCATAAAGGTCGTAAAGATGGCCTCGTTCTTTTGGTATTAGATTAAGAGGCTTCCTGTAAGATACTTTTACTTACTTTACCTCGTTTACTTTATAGACATTTAATTAGCTTTTCTAGAGCTATAGGTTTCGCCTAAAACAAAGGCGTTTATAACATGCGTTTCCCAAGGGTTATTTTCGAAGCAAAAAATTCACACTCTAGATAAAAACCTCACAGCAGTTTATTTTCGCTTTTTACGGATTAAAGAAACCTTTCTTACTGTCGCCGAAAGAGCAAATAAGTCGTTAAAAGTTTCCAATTTTCAACGTTTATGTCAATACAAGATCGTCATCTTTAAGAAATTCATTCAGTTGAATGCCGAGCAATGACAACAAATCAAATAAATCGCTTTAACAAACGGCAGCCGAGGAATTCGTAGATTTGCAATAGCGCCTAGAAGCGGATCAGTTCATTTCCACTTCATTTTTAAAACAACCTATCTTTTCATACCTTTAAAGGGTTCCTGCGTCCCCGTTTTCCCGTCGAATTCCACATCAGCAAATTCCACAGTACCTCTCGCTCGTACAAATACATCAGTTTTCGCTTCTTTGGAGCACTGTTCTGGTCAATGTCGGTAATCCATATGTGGTAAAGGTAAAAACTGGGTGTTTCATTGAAAAACAACCATTCAAAGTAAGACATTTCAACTTATTTCCTTCATCATTGTGATAAAAAAAGATTTTCAGCTGTGAGTCCATTCGAAAGTAGTAGCAACGCTTTTGTTCAAAGTAAACACGGCTTTTCAAAGGGTTCTTTTCAAAACAGTAAACAATTTGACGGTAACTATATTCAAGCTTGAACAAGACAGGCTTCAATGATTTCGCTTAAATCTAAGGCCTATTTCTTGTTTTAAACCTTATAATTATATTGGAACTTATGTCACTTTAAGCCATAGACCCACGTGCGCTTGCACTACTGCACATCGGTTATTTTGTTTTACCGGATCTGATCTCATGTGCATTTGATACACATGCCTCATGTCACCCATGTTGGAGGGAAAAGAATTAATTATTCACATATCATTGTTCTTGAAGCTAGCCCCTTACGTCCGCGAGAGATAATATAAGGTGTCATGTCAGCGCTGATTGGCTACTATTTGAATAGAACAATGGACAAGACAGGATTTTGTATAATGAAGTACAAATTTATTCATCTCGCGTTTTGTACATAATTTGAACAACTCGATAATTACATGAATTCATAGCATCCAAGTTTAAAACATTCGTCGTTGATTTACTTGCGTTCAAAATGTCTATATAATAAAAAGGCACTGGTCACATCCACCTTGATAAGTTGAAGTAAATATTCTAACCAGGAATCTTCTAAATACACATCCACCTTTGGGAGTATTTTTTTTCTCAATTTCAGACCATAGTTTGTTTACATTTAAGTGTGTTTTCGCCCGTTCATAATGTTTTATCCAAATTTCCTCCTGCTCCATGGTCACATTTTTTTTTCTTTCATTCTTTAAACCCAATTTAAATAGGCGAGCTTTTCGTTTTGTTATCTCGCGCGTAATTCTCTCGTGTGTTCCACGCGCGTCAGTTTATTATCGATTTATTACCGACATTGATAAAAATTAACAAAATGGCCCGTTGGTCCTTTTTATCCTTTGAAAGTCCTTATTGTCCTCGGAAAGTCCCTAGTGTCCCGGGAAAGTCCCTAGTGTCCCGGCAAAGTCCTTCATTTTCATAGTTTCCTTTTCTTGGACAAGTGTCCTTTCCGTTTGGTCTTCTTGTAAAAACCTCTTCTCTGAGTGTGATTTTCACAAACGATCTTTTCGTCCTGATTCTCATGTTTAATATTTGCGCTAAGCCAACGCTTCTTTCCTGAACCTTTGCTGTGTTCGTCGTCATAGATCATGATTTTAACTTTTGGCTGTAACTTTGCTTCCTGTAACCATTTCCTTCGTTGGTAGTAGTCTAGTTCATGTACATCTGTCAAATGATTGGACAACTTCACAAGATACCTGGCCCCGCAGTTAGGGACTGGACAATCACGACACACTCGTCTTCTCATGTTCAACTTATTTCGACTTCATCCACAGTCGACTGCTGTTTAGCTGGCGATTCCACTTTCATGTTCTAAAAAATCTTGCCCCTATTCTATTTTTGAACTATGATGTCACCGATTATGATAATGTAAACCACCCCAATGATATCCCTATTCTATTTTTAGATTTTGATGTCATTATTCTTGATGACCTTAATCCCTGGGCTATTGTGACGTCACTAACTCCCTGCGCCCCAACACCCTTACGCCTCGATGATGTCATTTTTTCTATTTTTAGAACTATGACGAGATTCAACCACCCAAACCGGTAATTGTGGGGGCGTATACTATTTTTAGATGATGATGTCATCATTTTTGATGATGTCAACCCCGGGGGTATTGTGACGTCATACCTCCCGACCCTTCCGGCTATTGTGACGTCACCTCCACCACCACCACATGGCGCAGAATCCCTACTTGTATACTACTCAAGTCATATTCAGGATGGCAGCATTTACATTTTGAGCATGGCAGAAAACACCTGAAGGAATCTGCTAGTTGTAGTGAATTGAAACTATCGTGCAAAGGACCTGTTGTATCAGTTGACAGGAAAAAATATCTGTACGTAATTAAAGGAATGATATAATTAGAATGGTTTATCCAAGCACCGGTATTTCTGGATTGCCTTGCCAGGGGTAGGGAGGGCACATTGTATTTTTATTTTATTTTCGTTTATTCTGCTATAGGTATTTTGAGAGAGAATGTGCTTAGGATAGTTGGTAATTAGTTGTAGTAACTGGTTGCCCTTACAACCATTTAGCGTTTAGCCTGCGTAGCACAAGCGTTCCCGTGCGAGCGAAGTACATGTTTCGCATGCGAACGAAGATTCTTTGCTCTTGCCCCAATTTTCGCGCGACCAGAATCTTCGCTTCGACACATGGCACCTAGCTCGCACGTGACACATGGCACTTCGCTCGCACGCGACACATGGCACTTCGCTCGCCCGTGACACACAGACACATGGCACTTGGCTCGCACGGGAACGTTTGTGCTGTGCAGGCTATTTAGGTTTTGAATGTTTCCTGGCCTTGCTCATCACACTGCAGAATTGTGCGCAACCAATTCCAACAACAATCTGGTATCTGGCTGAATATGGCTATACAGACATATTTAATACCCAGTACAACGTGTAAGAAACATCCACTACCGCTGTTTCTGATCGTTTTGTTATATTGTAAGGTGCCCTTACTAACATCGCATTTCAAAACTGGTGCATGATTGTCCCATTTGTTTTGATTTTAGTGTTCTGTTTATTAACACTCCAGTTAGCGCCCAGCTTCAAACAAACACCCTCTTCTAATTAAAGAGGCTATTTCACAAGGAGTTTTATATATTTTTTTTTTTGCGTCAAACCTGAGCGGAAATGAAACAAAGTATCCTCTGTCAGCTTTGCTCATAATTGAAACTATAAGATAATTTTAGATAGATATCAAGTGATTTCCTTCGAGGTAAACCAAGGCATGATCGGTTTTCTGTCATTTCTCGACGAAAAAACTTGAACATAAAAAGGTTGACCCAAGTTTTTCCAGTTGCAATCCATAATCCGAATTACATCTTGGTTATCTTAAGTAACACACACTAATTCATAGATTAGGAAGAGCAGCAGAGTAGTTTTAAACAAAGTGGAAACGTTACGTATTATTTCATTGGAATGTGTTTTTAGGGGTTTAAAGCAATGCGGGGCGTCTCTTGTCCCATATATATAGATTAGGAAGAGCAGCAGAGTAGTTTTAAACAAAGTGGAAACGTTACGTATTATTTCATTGGAATGTGTTTTTAGGGGTTTAAAGCAATGCGGGGCGTCTCTTGTCCCATATATCTCCGGAACATGTAACTGCATGAAAGGGGATGAAAGGCGTTATGCACCTTTCAAAAGTTACTTCTACTACTTACTTTAAATGTGTCTCCTTCTACTTTAAATTGTTAGCAGGATTCTGACTCGATCCTCGCCTAAGTATGTCAGTCAAGCCATTCTTGGACACCAAATTAACATGTGCTCTTTCTGAATAACGCCAAGGTTGGTTCAAATCCCCAGTCAGTATTTAGCGTTTCTTTCTGGAATAATTAAATGTTGGTGAACGGAATGATGCTAATTTTTGCACTTATAATAATGCAATAACGAAAATTATAGAGCAGGAATAATGGAATAATGAACTCAACATTACTGAGTACAGTGGAACCCCGCTCTACGGACGCCCGCTTAATGCGGACGCCCCGGTATTACGGACAGTTTCGTTTGTCCCGACGAAAACCTCATACATTTCCTCTTAAATTAACCCGCTTAATACGGACACCCGTTAATACGGACAACGGACACTTTTCCGTGTCCCGAGTGACAAACTCTTATACATTGTCAATCCCCGGGTGTCAACCCCGCTTTACGGACACTATTTATCTGTGCACTGTGAATTTTCATTGTCGCGATTATTTGCTAACTTGAAGACATTGGACCCTGGTTAAATAATGACAGAATTCGAAGAGTTAAACCATTTTAGTACAAAGAGAAGCTTTACAGCGTGACTTCTGGTGTTTGACCCTTTCACTTTCTTTGCCTTTTGCTGCAGCAATCGCTTGTGTGGCAATCTTAAAGCTTCCGTGCAAAGTGAAGTTACCGACTTTTTCAAATGGGTTGGTAGAGTTTTGTTACACAGTGGTGTGTAAACGATCGAATGATTTATTATTCAAGAAACTACATTATACATACTAATTATACATAGTGCGTGCCATTGAGATGGAATGTGCTGATGCATATAATTACATGTGCAACACCCTTCCCCTTTTGAAAGAAAACAAAACAAAACAAAAATAAAATAAAATAAAATAACGGTGATCATGAGACGTTCGGTCAATGTTACTGTTCAATGTTCGATATTCGGTCAATGTTAATGTTCATTTAACTGGTCTGAGAGAGTGCACAATGTTCATAACATAGTCTTTAAACTTGGAAGGCATATTTCTACGCCTTGTCGATCTCCGTTGTGCGACACTCGATTGTGTGGGATGGTGTAGATCGGTCTTTTGATCGCCCTGTTGATCGTCTGACTTGGGTCTATGCATATCCTCAACTTTCCATTAGGTTTCTCTTTGACTAGAATATTGGAGAGCCATTCCGTAGGTTCCGTAGAGCCTCTTTAGTTCGTCATTGACTCTGTCAAGTTTGGCCACTGGAACACGACGCCTTGGGGCGTGGACAGGGGTGACATCAGGGTCCATTTTGATATGCAAGGGGCTGCCTAGTGGTTCTCCGCGGCCTGGTCTGAACACGCTGGTGTAGCGTTCTAGAACGTCTTCCTTTGTAATCGTTCCAGGTTGGAGAGGTGAACGGGGCGTTGCTGTCTTACTATCGGTGCCCTCTCCGTCAACCGCATGAGTTTCGTCTGCATAGATCCTTAAATAGTGCAGGGCCTGTGCGTCTTGACCACTTAGAAGTGGTGGTTTTCCTTGTGGAACGTCCACTACTAGGAACTCTAAGATGTGTAGTTTTCCTTTCCTTTCGCAACACAGAGTTACCTGACCCTTTGGCTGCAAAGTCTGATCTCCATACGTGCTAATTGTGGTCTTTGTCTTTGAAATCTTAGCGCCGGGAAACAGCTTTCGCAACAAACTTTCAGGCATAGTATTGCACGTGGATGCAGTATCAATCTGAGCTCGTACAACTTTTGTTTTGCCACCGTGTATCAGATGAAGATGGGCGAAGAATTTTCTTCCAGGCCTCTTGTCAGACCACGCTGTCTTCTCGCCATCGATCGCAAAAGCCTCCTCACTCGGTTCGCTTTCGACGAAATTCGACTGTTGATGTGGTTTCTGATGACTTGCTCTGCTTTTGCAAGCACGAGAGAAATGGCCCATGATTCCACATTTATTACATCTCTTGCCATACGCAGGACAGTGCTGCTGGCGAGGCTGTTGATGGCTGCCATTGCACCAATAACAAGGTGTCGATTGCCGGTGCACTTCCTTTCCAGCTTTCGGCTTGCTTGTGTAGTTCACCTGTTCTTGATTGCCTCTAGCAGCTATGACTAGATCGTAAGGTTTTCGTAAAAACTATTAATTTTAGCCAGAGAGTTCACAGTTTGCATTTGTTACAGTTACAGTACAATTAAACAACGTTTTTTGCCCTAAAAACGTTTGCCTTCGTCTTTGCGTCGAGAAAACATGTATCCGTGACTTTTCTCTGAGACCCCGCTTAATACGGAGACCCCGTTAATACGGACAATTTGGCCTGTCCCCTTGGTGTCCGTATTAACGGAGTTCTACTGCATTCCTCTCCAGCACCCGAGGGGCTACAAAATAGAGGGGAGAAGAGCGGTTTAGGGAGGAGGGAGAAACGACCAAAAAAAGATAGGGAGGAGGGAGAAAGGAAGCAGAAAAATAGGGAGAACAACCATCAACAGGGAGAAGGGAGAATGTATTTAAAAACGTGATATTAGTGTTTAAAGCCTCTGATAGGTCTTAATATAAGAACTTTATTGACGTACCGGTGAGGGCACCTTTAGCGACGAAACTGTAAGTGAAAATTGCGTAGGAAGATTTATGCTTGTAGTTTGAACTCAGTAATCTTATGCCTTCCCCTGGCGAGATCATCCTTTGAACACTGTATCCAGTCTCGGTCTAGCAGAGACAACAGCACTGAGCATCTTTTGGCATCAGTTTTTAGCAGGTAATAGCAAGGAGTGACAGGCCGGCCTGCGCAACTTCAAACGAAAACGTTTGTATCATGTCGTTAAGTTCTACACCTCCGTAATTTGTCATATGTATTGCAATTGTGGTTTGGTTTGGCCCATGCCATTCATATTTGCAAGATATGTTTTTGGCTCTTGCAATGTTCACTCTGAGAGACCTACAAAAAGAATATCGGCAGTTGTTTGCACTCAAGCCTATTTCTATATCACAAGAAAAGGCGTTTCTTCTATCGATGGGCGTCACAAGTCTATATAGGAATATACCACGAAAAAAGGGTATAACTACAGTGTGCAGAGCATATGAACACTTTCACAGAAATAACCCTCCAATCCCCACAAACTATCTCAGAGAAATGCTAAAACTTATATTAAAAGACACTTCTAGTTTTCCAATTCGATCAACGGAAAGAATTACCTCTACGAATCCATGGTACTGTCATGGGTACCAAAATGGCCCTTGTTTTTGCAAATATTTTTTTATGGTCGATATCGAGACACAAATTCTTAGCAAAAACGTCGTAAAACCTACAATTTGTAGTTTGAAAACAATATTGCCATTATTGTTCTTGCCGGATGTTATCAAACCTGATATAAAGACAAGTTCATTGAACAAGCAAACTCACATCATCCTACAATCAAATTTATGGCTGAAATCTCAAATATAAATAATATTAAACTACATTTCTGGACACAGTTGTGTACAACATTCCAAGTTTGATTCCAAGATCAATCCATCCTGGATATAAAAGCACACTTCAAGCCAACTGAAACCTTTCAATTCAATACACTCATTTTCTCTCCAGTCACCCACCATGCGTCAAAAAGGACCAAGCTCTTAAACTCCTATACACTAACTCTTCAAGAACAACATTTGAAGAGAACATTACAAAATTCAAATCACATCTCCTTGCTAGAGGTTACCCAAAAACTCTGATTGAAACGCTACCAGAAAGTGAATCAGCGCTACAACAAAGGGATGCGAGCTGAAAAGAAATCTTGCCTTTTGTAACAATATCGCTCATCAGTGCAAAACCTCAAACATTTAATGGAAAAATGGCACTTGACACAAAACCAGCTATCTCTAGGGAAAATTTTTCTAAGAGCCACCACTTATATCCTTTAAAAGAGGAAAATTCCTACAAGACATGATTGCAAGAGCAACAACAACAACAACAACCATTTTATTTTGCCAAATTAAATTGAGAAAAAATTACAGCATATAATATAAATTAACTAAAATAGGCAAAAAAACTACCCAGAATAGAAATAAACTAAACGAGCTGAGTAGTTACAAAAAAGGAATTTAATTGCTTGACGAGGTTGTACAGAAAAGAAGACAAAAATAAACTAAGCCAAGTAATGAGTATTTAAAAAAAAAAAAGAAAAAAAAAACGGAACATGTGAGGAGAAAAAAAAAAAGAAAAGATGGAAAAGACAGTACTAGTTAATGTTTGAATTAAAACATATAAGTTTAATACAAGCGAAAAGGAAGTTGAAATACTAAGCGAAACTATAAAGAGGTAAAAAATTACACACATGATACAAAAGTTTCCATTGTTAGAAATCTTTTTAGGCCTGACACTCTGCTCTCTGCCACTTTTTATTGCCCTTTATACAGTCTTTTAAATTTAATGTTGTAAACATCAAGGCTTCAAGCTTACGTGGCAAAACCGAAAGGTAATAATTATGGGAAGAACGAGATTTTACGACATGGCAAACGTGTTTTGCGTATGTTTTCCTCTCTTCAGAGAGGGTAGAAGAGTGGTACTGTAGTGTAGTATCACGTTAAATAAGCCTCATAAAAGGGCTAAACAGGGAGAATGGTGAAAAATCAGGGAGGAGGGAGAAAAGACCGAAAAAATTAGGGAGGAAGGAGAAAAATGAGGTAAAAGATAGGGAGATGAGAAATTTACTGCCCGTTCCTCAAAATAGAGGAAGCGAAGCGCGCGAGTGATGTCATGACAAACAAACCCGGAATGGCGGACAATTCTCCTAAAAGAGTTTCTAAAACAGCCGGTGTTCCTAAAACATTTTTTTGAAACGAAAACTTCGCCTAGATTCCCTCTATTTCTATCATAACACGCTGATGTTGTCTGAGCTTCGTGGAGGGTATAACCATTTGCATTCAACTTCGCTATTGGATGATGCATGAAACCAAGCTGTCACTTTTCAAAAGAAATACAGGAAATCGTCCAATCATTTCTACATTAATGGAGACAAAATAAAGATTGCAGTTAGAGTGGTTTTACTTAAATCGTGAAATAGCAACTTAACTTTCAGATAGTATTACACACTAATTTTCTTTTGTTTAGTTTTTGCTATTACGCACTAATTGTTACCTGTTGTTTCACGGGTTAAGGTCGCGCAGGACCCCTGCTATCATTATGTATGTATTTATTTAAAGAGTATGCACGAACTGCGACGACTGAAGCCGACAACAATCGAAATATTAATGAGCATAATTATATATATTTCTTAAAGTTCTTTGTATAAGTAATTACACGTTATTGTTCTCTGCTTTGTGTCCTGTGCGCTGGAACGTGGCGAATTATCATAATGTTGCGCGCTTGCGGTCGAAGCGTGCTATGTATGTGAAGATCAGCCAGGACTTATTTTACACAGTTTATTTTCTTGCACTATAACACTTGCTTGGGCGTTTGACGGGTCGTCGTCACTGTAGATGAAAGCTTATGTGTGTATTTATATAGTCAACTGAAAAACAATCAATACATACAAGTAACTATTAGAGTTCATACTTCTTACATGATGTATCTTGGAACGACAAAACTTACAATTTGTGTTTCCTGTGTGTTTTAAGTCCTTAGTTCTTGACTAAAACTCCGTGTGGTGTCGGTTAACGGTTTTTTAAAAAGATAACGTCCTTTTTGAATATATTACTAGCACCTCGTTTTCGAGCAGCGCGAAAAAGGTGACAATTAATGTGTTGCGTGAATCCGCGCGAAATGCAAATCACTCCGCCCAAGTACGGAAATTAGATATGATTAATTATTTCTAATTGAGTAACGACTATAAATGTAGCATTCAGTGGTAAGAAATGCCAGAAAATAGCACATTGTCTATTGTTCCTCTGTTCTAGCACGAGTTAGGAATCTTTTGCATTCAGTTCTTGTTTCGTTGCTATGAGGCACAACTTGTGGATTGGTCTGTCGTATTCACTATCTTGGGTCTTGATTCTTGCCTTCCTCACTAATCCATCATTTCCTGGATAGGTGGCAATGACACGCGCCAACTTCCACTTTGCTCTTTTGTGATTCGGGTCTAACTCCAAAACCAAATCACCAACTGGAACATTTTCTCTCGTGCGGAACCACTTATTCCTTGGTAATAGATTTGGTGCAAAGTATCGCATCCAGCACTTCCAGAATTCATTGACTCGGTCTTGTGTACTTCTTAGAAGATGTCTTGGGTTGATCCTTTCTGCGGGTTCTGGTTGAGGTGGTGGAAGATGATGGCCGATAAGAATATAGTTGGCTGTGATAGGCGGTCTTTCCCAGATGTTATTAGAGCTTGGATACAGAGGACGACCATTGATTACATAGGTTGTCTCCGAGAGAAATGTTCTCCATTGTTCTTCAGTATAGGCTCGACTCTTGCACGTAGCATTGAGGCTCTGTCTGACAGACTTGATAAGAGTTTCCACTACTCCGTTTTGATGACTTGCGTGAGGTATGTTCCATTTCCATTTAAAGTCACAAGAGAAATCTTCATAGAGAACACTTTGAACCTTGGGAATGTCCCAGCTCAGCATAGTTTCGTTTAGGTAACTTTGTGCACCAACAAAGTTCGTCCCATAGTCGGACCAACAAACATTCGGGTGGCCACGCAAACTCGCGAAACGACGGAATGCCATCAAGAAGGCATCAGGTGTTTTGTCAGTGACCAGCTCCAAGTGAACTGCCCTTGTTGTCATGCAGGTAAATATTACCACTTGAGCTTCTTTCAAAGTCTTGCGATTGAGTTTAACATGCAAGGGTCCAAACATGTCAATGGCGGTGTTGGAGAAAGGGGGAAAACCTGTTGCCACTCGCAGAGACGGAATTTGCCCCATTAGCTGGTCGAGGGGTTTCTTGCGGAGTTCTCTGCAAATGATGCACTTTGCAGTGAGAGATTGGCCATGCTTCGGACTCCTATGATCCAGTACTTCCTTCTGGCTTCATGGATCAAGCTTTTGTAGCCACAATGTCCACGCTTGTCGTGCAGGTGACACAGCAGTAGCTTGACAGGCAAATTGTCGCGTGGTAGGATAACAGGGTTTCTCAACTCTCGTGGCAGTGAACTAGCATCTTCAAGTCTTCCGTGAGCTCGAAGTAGTCCGTTTTCGTCCAGCTTTGGAATCAATTTCTTGTCAATAACAGAAGAATTTAAGTCTACTTGACTCCACTTGAAGAGAAGATTCTCAGACTCTTTCAGTTCTTCAACAGTGATACGGCCTGTCTTTGCATTCGTCTTTCTAGCATTTTGAACGAAACGGCGAACATAAGCAAGAGTTCTCCGCACTTTTAGAAATGATGAGCAGGTCTTCGATAACTGGTGAAGAATAGGATTATCTTCTGTCTTGATTTGTTCTGGTTTGGTGTTAACCGCTGCTATGGCCGCTTTGTGTTCTACGGACATGTTAGCCTTCTCGGTTGGTTTCATTTCCTTTAAGACTTCAAATTCACTTTGTATACTTTGGTCTTCGACTTGAAAACTGGGCCATTCGATTTCAGGTAATTGCAGGAAAGCTGGTCCTTCTACCCAACCTGTAAGTTGTGATGGCTCGGTTCCTCTGGTATGGGTGTCAGCTGGATTACTCTTTGATCGTATGTAACGGAAGTCATGCACTCCGACAGTTTCTTGGATTTCTGCTACTCCTCCTGAAACAAAGGGTTTAAATTGCCGCGGTGGGGTCCTTATCCAAGACAAGACAGTTGAAGAATCCACCCGAAGACTCTTTTGCACTCTTGGATGTTTGCGAACTGCAGTGCTGCTCTGCAAGTATCGTACACTCTTGCTAGTGTTAAACAACCCATGAGCTCCAATCTTGGGATTGTCTTCTTTTTCAAGGGGGCAACGAAGGACTTTATAAGGACACGGATGCACTTGTAGCTTCCGTTCTTCAACTCCCATCGGAGGAAAATGACTGCACGATACGCTTTCTCTCCTCCATCACAGAATCCATGGACTTGGGGTACCCAAACTGCGTGACTTGGTTTCAACTTGTGAGCAAATTCGAATGCCAAGAGATGATTCATAGTTTGCAAATTTTCCATCCACTTCCTCTTGATGCTCGATGGCAAGATCTCATCCCAGTTGTAGCCTGAACACCACAACTCTTGTAAGTCGATTCTGAACTTGATTGCTACAGGTAACACGAGACCGATGGGATCCCATAATTGGCCGACAAGACCCAGGGAACATCTCTTTGTCAGGGCACCTAACTGGTCAAGTTCGTTCTTCTTTAGGGTAAACTTGTCCGTCTGTTTATTCCATCTTAGGCCAAGTAGAGCTGTGAACTGTTCACCGTTGGATTGGTCAATTTCTGCTCGATTTGAATGCCAGGCTTTGATCTGGAAGTGACCTTTCTCGAGGATGGCGTCAATGTCTTTGGTGATCTGCTTTGCTTTTACCACAGTTGCTCTGGACCCACCGATATCATCCACGTACACATGGTCTTCAAGCTCTTTAGCTGCTTCTGAGAACTCTACTTGTGATGACTTTGCTAGAGTATTGATGGCGTTGTTGCTATGTCAGGGGCTGGTTTATCGCCAAAGTTCAATCTAAGCCATTGGTACACAGACGGTGGATCACTTGTCTTACTCCTCCACAGGAACCTGTGATAAACTTGATCGTCGGGATGCACCAAGACTTGGTTGAACATTTTGCGCACGTCCCCTGTGTAAGCCACTTCGTCTCATCGCCATGCTGCCAATACATCAAGGAGACTATTGATGAAGTTAGGTCCTTTCTCGAGGCGATCGTTAAGGGACAAACCATCGTGACCTTTTGAAGATGAGTCAAAGACGAGTCGAACTCTTGTGGTTCTTTCTGGCGTGAAGACGGCTTGTAATGGTAAGTACCATTCTGGCTCTTCATGATTAATTTGTTCCGGTGGAACGTTCTTCACAAAGTCTTGATCAACTAACTTTTGCACTTCCTCGTCAACAACTTTGAGGCAACCCTTTTTTCTGGAACAACTTTTCGGCAGAAAACATCCTCTTCAGAGCAATGTCGTAGTTGCTTTGTTTGGGAGGTCCTCCTTCCTTCCAGGGCATTTTCACCTGTATTCGTCCGTCAACTAACGTAGTTGAAGCTGCAAGGGACTTCACGAACTTGCTTTCACGTAACACGTTTTCACTGCATGCACAGAGTTCTGTTGGTTTGACGCCAAGGAGGTCTTGTTGAAGTAGCTTCTTGATGTCCTCCATGACACTTACTGCTTACTGTCCCGACTTCAACTGACTGAATTTGTGACATGCTAGAGCTGTTTGACGCAAACTGTCCCAGGACGTACCATCCAAAGCAGTTTCTTTTCGCAACGGGTTCTCCTGGTTCTCCTGACACTGTATGAATGTCAACGAAGGCTTCTACGAAGTCTGTACCAATGAGGAGACCTATGGCTCCGCCCGAAAGGTGCAATTTATCAGAAACGTTCTTCAAATGAGTGTATTGTTCCACTAGATCTCTAGAAATCCTTTTGGAGTTACTACAAGGCCTTGCAACAGTATACACCTGAAGGGGCTTCGTGATATCTTCGTCTGTAGGCGAGGCAATCATAATGTCGATTATTTGCGACGGTTCGCTTTTCTTCTTTCCTCCAGCCAGGCTCATGATGAGATGGGTTGCTGATCCATTTAAGCCAAGTCGTTTAGTTGCAGGCTTGGAAAGCAGACTGGTGTTAGATCCAGAGTCTAACATTGCAATTCAGCATAATTAGATTCGGAGCTTCGAATAAAGCGCACGTTGTTGTAAACATTGACTCGGAAGCGGCAAAGCCTGCAATTTTGTGTCCAAGTTTTCTCCACCGATACAGAATTTCGTTCGCGAGGAACTTAAACTTGGTGTTTTCTATTGTTCCCTGACGGAAGCGAATTTACCAAACTCCCTAAGTTAAGATTTCACATTTTTACTTTCTTGGTAGTCAATAAGAATTTCAGAAATTTCTTTCTGTCAGGGCACAAAAGAGGTTATGATTTATCACTGGGTTATATAGTCATTTAATTTGGTCCGCTATTCTAGCAGAAAACTTGGACACAAAATCGTATTATCTGCAGTTTAGCTTTGAGAGCTTGAAACATCAACGTAACCAGCGAGCTGCCAGTAAAACTACAACCATGATGTTATTACATCATTCCCCAATATCCTTGATAAAAATTAGAGGAATCGATGTTTAAAATTCGGAGAATTAAAGCTTTACGAGGTAATACCCCCTCAAGAAATTTGGCTAATGAATTTATTAATGAGCAAGGGTCCTGCGCGACTACACTTATCTCAAAGTAAGATTCTCAACAATTAAGGAGAACAAAGTGATTCTAAATGAGAAAGCAGAACTTGATATGTCTCGTTCTTCGCAACTCGTCGTCACCTTGATTTTTTCTAAAATTACCAATTGACGACGAACGTTCGTTTTATCTCCCAGTTCTCATGTATGGTTCTTGAGCATTTATGATAAAGATTATTATAACTCGTGGGAGAAGGATCGAAAACACTGTATGTTTTTGCAAACAAGTCCTACGCGTAAATAAACAGTGTCCAAATGCAGCCTATAGAAATGAGCTTGGTCTTGACTTGGTTTACTCATCCTCGATTTTTTAAACTACAAACCCTGTAAACCATGCTAAATTACGTGCGCCATCTATTTCAAAATCAGGGTAGTTTTCTACAGGCTTTATCTCTGAAACAAAGTCGGTGACCCCCACTTTTTTGTATTTCTGATAGAAATAACTCATCATCCGTTCTCAGTAAAAATGTTAGCAAAATCTATCGACTAGAAAATTTTCGCGCGAACGTCCTTAAAATTTTGCTTAAAAGACGGTGCAGAAGATACACTTAGAAAACCATCCAAAAGACAGTATCGCCATGTAAACAATGTTTAAAAGTATCAGAAGATGTGGCTAACAAAAATCAGATGAGCCTTATACAACAGGGACCGAACAGGAGGAGGGGCTAAAAAAGCCCCCCCCCCAACTTAAGATAAATAAAATAAATTAAAAAAAAAGAAAAAGAAACGAAAAAAGTATTGAAGACATCACAAAGGAAGGTTATTTTATATGTTTTGATGACATTATAGTTAAAAATAAATAGTTACCTGCGCCAGAAAGGAACATGGTACACGGTATTTAGTATACAAGCTGTTTACTGGTAAATCAGCAACGCGTGCATCTGGTGAGCGATCGTTTTCCACCGCCCGAAGACTGAAAACATGGCTTCGCTCAACTTTGGCACAAGAAAGATTTGGCAACCTGACAATACATAGAAAACAGCCCTAAAGAAAGAACAGAAAAACTTTGTCTTACCTGATATCTCTAACGAATTTGCCGATCGTAACACTAAAAGAAAGAGAAATTTCGGCATCTTTTAGAAACTGTTTACACTAAAAGTTTAGTTGCTGTTTATTTTCGTTTTGATTGCTGCATCTTTTAAACACCGCTAACTGGTTGAAAAACGTTTAGAAAAAATCTTTGCACTCTTGGTTTATTTGAAGGCTAATGCCTGAAAGCTCCTGAACTACTGAGTTGGAGTAAATTATGTCGTTTTAATCAGCCGGATTTCTCGTCACCGAGGAACATCTCGGCGTGGAATATCAAGCTAAAAATCCTCCAGAGGTTTGCATTTAAACAACTGAATCAAAGGCTGCTATGAGCAACTCGTGAATGCAGAGGATATACAGTCAACTCTCTCTAAAACGTGTGCCAAGGAGTGTACGTTTAAGAGAGAGTTGACTGTAATGGATTGCACGTTTTAATAACATGGGAACTCTGAAATTAAATAACCTAACCACAGGCTTACCAGACTGTGTTTGTGAGGTCACAGCACGCCCCATATAAATATTCAAATTTTCTCGCTGATCGCTATTGTAAATATTTAAGCTTCCTAAAATCGGCTTTTACTGCTGTCTTTTTGCAATAAAATGAATTGGAAACATTTTCGCAATGTTTAAGTTTGTTTTTACGTAGTTTTTTGGACGATTTGAAGCGTGCGAGAGCAGTTCTATGAGTTTAAGTTTTGACTCGTGTATAGAATACTAATATTTACACAAGGCGTGCAACTTCCACATCCAAGAATCGGGTACCGCCTCTGGAATGTAGCCCAAAAAATATCTTTCCCCTACTCGCTTTAGTAAGAGCTCCCGGTCCTCGATAGAACAGTCTTTGAACTATAATCTGGCCAAATTTGAGTCTAATCAGTTCGCGAATAGTTCTTTTAAACCTTGCTGGAATACCAAATTAGGTCGTAAATTTGCCGATTTACCATGATATGTACCAGTTGTCGGGACAATTTATGCAATTTTCGCTAAAATTGGTCAAAATTACTGCCTATGCCCACCCTAGAAAGCAGAACGTGCCCCACTACAAAACCTCCTCTGGGACACCCCAAAGAAACACTTCGGAAATGTCGACAGCAAAGCCGAAGACAATCGGGCCTGGGAAATTAATTTATTTAAATATTCAGTGAATTTCCTGAATATGGAAATAAGTGCTCAGGAAATTCACTGAATATTTAAATAAATTAATTTCCCAGGCCCGATTGTCTTCGGCTTTGCTGTCGACATTTCCGAAGTGTTTCTTTGGGGTGTCCCAGAGGAGGTTTTGTAGTGGGGCACGTTCTGCTTTCTAGGGTGGGCATAGGCAGTAATTTTGACCAATTTTAGCGAAAATTGCATAAATTGTCCCGACAACTGGTACATATCATGGTAAATCGGCAAATTTACGACCTAATTTGATATTCCAGCAAGGTTTAAAAGAACTATTCGCGAACTGATTAGACTCAAATTTGGCCAGATTATAGTTCAAAGACTGTTTTATCGAGGACCGGGAGCTCTTACTAAAGCGAGTAGGGGAAAGAAATTTTTTGGGCTACATTCCAGAGGCAGTACCCGATTCTTGGATGTGGAAGTTGCACGCCTTGTGTAATATTAGTATTCTATACACGAGTCAAAACTTAAACTCATAGAACTGCTCCCGCACGCTTCAAATCGTCAAAAAACTGCGTAAAAACAAACTTAAACATTGCAAAAATGTTTCTAATTCATTTTATTGCAAATAGACAGCAGTAAAAGCCGATTTTAGGAAGCTTAAATATTTACAATAGCGATTAGCGAGAAAATTTGAATATTTATATGGGGCGTGCTGTGACCTCACAAGCACAGTCTGGTAAGCCTGTGACCTAACTAAAGATTGGATTTTCGGTGCCGTCAATCATAACTATGGGGACAGTCTGTTTCCAGACTTCTTGTGCTTTGATGTTTTAAGTCGCAAAGCAGAAATGTACAAAGTTTGTTTCAGAGGGTCGTACAGGGGGGGGGGGGGGGGGGGGGGGGTCTCTGGCACGATTCACGGACGAAAAAAATAACGAATCACGGATCACGGATATTGAAATTTCATTTTCCCGAATCACGAAAATAAGTACTCTTTTATCCCGTTCTTACGCTACAAATAGTGTTTGAAGAAATCAAAATTGATTAAGAAATTACGAAAATAAGAAAGAAACATACTCTTTTATCCTGTTCTTACTCTACAAAGAGTGTTTGACGTTACGATAATTATACGGAGGTCACATTTGAGATCTCGCGTCTTAAAATCACGCAAAATAAAGTAAATAAAGTGGTGAAATCACGAATATCGGTTATTAATTTAAGCTCTTCACGTGTCACGCAAAACATTCCGGTCACGGGTCACGAAGAATAAATTTATTAAATTCACGTTTCACGGAAAATAAAATCAGCTAATCACGCGTCACGAGATCAGAATACCCCTGTACGACCCTCGTTTAACAAAGAGCTGCCCTGAGGATAACACACACTTTTATCTCCCTAATCTTTCACTTATGACTTGGTAACATCTCGAATTGTCAAATTGTTTCTGAATAGTCTCATTGCTTTTAGGAAATATTCCAGAAGGTCCATTTCACGTTTAGAATGCATCGCACATGTAGAAAAAAGCGATCTAAAAACTCGATCACGAACGCCTCTGACTCTGCACTTTAGTACTAAACTTTTACTACAATTGATGAACTTAGAGTTGAAGAAAGAAAGGAAAGAAAAGAAGAGTACTTCAAGGAAAGAACATCTAATTTTTGAGTTATTTTTTTTTAAATACCTCTTTGTCGTCGCGAGGGACAGTGTGGTAAGTGAGTGTTGTAGTGAGTGACTCATGTATGTTTGTCACACCAATCAGATTTACTATTCACAAAATTAGTCATGAACAAAAGTTCAAAGCACTGTGTGGCACTTGGATGAATCAAAGTGAAAAATGTAAAAAGGTATAAAAGTGCCAAAAAATTATTTAAATACCAACCTTTTTTGGCTTACCCCTTCATTAGTGGTAATAACGTTGTCATGAACAACATGACAGAACTATTGTTCAAAAGTAACGTTCAAAGCTCAGCGCGCGCAAAGAGGCGTGCGGTGCAGTCTAAATGAATGAAAAGTTGATGTTTATCCCGCTAGGTCGTGTAGTCGGCCAGCTTGAATCAGCCGCATTTCCAGTCGTTTCCGGTAGATGTTGTTGCCTGGGAAGGGTTTGATACCGTGAATTTCGGCGTCGGATAAGCTGTGGCTATAAACTGCTCAGGTACGGGGAAACCAGGATAATTCTTCTCGATGCTCCGGAGGTGCTCTCCGAAACGTCCTCGGAGGGTGCGACCGGTCTCCCCGAGGTAAACGGCTGAGCACTTTTCTGAGGCCGGAGCCCTGGAGCCCTAAGCCTCTTTGGGACCCTGAATAATGGATGATACTAGCCTGCGAGCAGGCTCACCTTCGATCTAGCGGGGAGGAGTCTGGTGCTTCGCCACTCGCTTCGCCGCTTACTCGTGTGACCCAAAGGTGAGCCTGGATGATACGTAACAAAAGCCGGATTCAGTATTTGTTATGATGGGGGCGGGGGGGGGGGGGGGTACCCATTGGGGGTTAGTGCTCGGGTACGTGTGATGTTACGTTAGTGATCTGTTTCTTGATTAAGGAAAGACAAATTATATCCACGTTTTTAAGATAAGATTTAAGTTCATTAGTACGTTGTTTTTAAAAAAGCCTCGCCAGAGGAACATTGAATAGCTCTTTTAGTGTGTAAATTAACGTTCGTTTAAGCTTAGTTCCCACTAGCAACATAAGGATCATAAGCATAAGCATAATCATAAACATAAGGTTCTTATGTTCTAGTGGGAACTTCCGCACTTAAAACTCAAAGAATGGTATTCCAATGCGCGTCTCTGTTAAAATGAACCGACCCGAAAGAACTGGACCTAGAATTTTATTGGCCAAAACACAATGACCCAGTTGCGTCATTATGTTTCTGATTATGTCGTTATGATTTTGGCGTTCCCACTATAAAGAAAAGCAACATAGTCATAGACATAGACATAATCATAATCATAAGAAAATGGTCGATCATTTTGTTATGATTATGATTATGTTCATCATAATGGCGCTTATGATTATGTTTCTGGACGTTCCCACTAAGACATAAGCGACATAACAGCGTTATGATTGTGCTCATGATTATGATTATGATCGTTATGTCGCTAGTGGGAACTAGGCTTTACAATACTCCAGTAGCGAATAGGGTTAAGAGTTCACTGGGTGGGCATTAACGAAAAAGAAGAAATTGGAAGTGAAATAATTGGAAGTAGAAACCCGCTATTACTCGAACTCCCAAGGGAAACGAAAAATAGTTCGAGTTAGCGGGGTTGGTGTCGAATTTCAAATTATTTTGTTAATGATTAATAAGGTTCTGTGCCTTATTTTGCCATACACTTGTTGCTATCAATGCATGAAGATTTAGATTTAGACAAGAGAAAAAGCACCGGACTGACACTTTTGAGATTTCCCAAGCAACATTTTTTAATTAGAGTTCGAATCATCAGGGGTAAATTTGAGCCAAGGGAAAAAGCTAAATTAGTTCGAGTAAGCGGGAAGTTCGAGTTAACCGAGTTCGAGTTAACTGAAAAATGACTGAAAAAGTAGGGTCAAATCCAGGGGGAATTGGATTATGTTCGAGTCAGCGGGAACCCCGGGACTCCCGAGCCCACAAAGTTGTAGTGGTGCACTGCACTGTGGGTAGTCTGTGTTCTCAGTTCTCATTGCGGTCTTTTATTTGGTTCTCGCGGGTGGAAATTGAAGTATGAATGTTTTGTTATTTTGTAAAGACAATGGAAAGTTATTACATGCTATATTAGAGAAAATTACTTATGAACAGGGCCACTTTGAAAGCCAACGTCGAGTGACATAAAGGCGAATGCTAAATGAGAAAGGTTGTTTGGTCAGGTAGACAAGAGCAAGAGATCATATCAAGAGAGATTTGTGGAGCTTTCCCGGGAGTGATAAGGCTAATATGGCGTCTGCTGCTGAAAATGATGAGATGTGCGAAGAAGACGAAGAGACTACGGTTAATAATGGTGAAAGGACTTTAAAAGAAGGTTCGTTTCTTTAAACATTTTCTATAAAGGCTATGCATACGGTTTTGTATTCAAGCTTACGTATATCATAATAACTTTTACCACCTTTGGTTTGACTTTTAATCCGTTTATTTAGTAAATTATGACGTTAATCTCGGACATGCACTTAAATGTTTTGTGTAGGGTTCAAAAAATCTTCGTCTGACTCGAAAATCAAGAAACTGCGAAGAAAAATTTCCCAAGGACTGAGAATGTGTGAGTATATTTTCCTTAAAAGAGGTTAATAATCTAAATTCAATAAGCTTAATGCAGATCAGGTGTTGACGGCATCATAAAAGGCCTGCTAATAAAATAATAATTATTGTTATTGGTGTAACATACGGATCTGTGAGTGATTACAAGAACAGATCACCATTCAAGGCTTGTTCGAGTGACACATTGTGTCACGAAATATTAAGAGTGCTGTTTGTTTGTTAACGTAAGGCAGTGTTGTTTGTGAGTAGGCAGACAACTACGAATTTTCTTTGTGTCTTGACATGTTTGTTATTAAACTATAATAATTTTATACTGAGATCACTATTATCAAAATTTAATTACTATTACTAACATATCACATTGGTAATAGGACTGAGTGGAGTCCAATTCGGTCTGTTATCATACGAGTGATTAACAAAATCGGACGACCGCGTAGCGGGAGTCCGATTTGTTTAATCACGAGTATGATTACAGACAGAATTGGACGACACTCAGTCCTATTATCAATTAATCATAAGTATAACAAAATTCGAGAAAAAAATTAGATAAAGCGAAGCCTACTAAGGACTCATCATCACTACGGCAAAAAAGCCATTCTTGAAGTTGAAGGTTTTAGGAATATCAAGGAGTATTCAGTCACAACAAGGAACCAAATAAAGAGCGCGCGCATGCGCAACATGCGAACTTTGTTATTGGACACCTTGTTATTGGACACCTTGTTATTGGACACTTTGTTATTGGACACTTTAGCCGCGCGCGCTCCAATTTGGTAAAAAATAGGGCGTGCTAAGAACCAATCAGATTCGAGAATTTTGTTATAGTTGTGATTAATAGTGAAATACCTGGTGGATGGGTGAATCCACCATTCTGTGCTATTTTTTTGGCCAAATCTGTCAAACTGCCACTATTATCATTCAAATCCAACTCTGCAATATTTGAAAACTTTGTGTGGTATTGATTCACTGCAACAGACAGTATATGTTGTTTTTCATGCCAATTTTCAAGAGGTTTCCTTTCATTTGCTTGTTTATGGAACAATTCCACCAACATATACACTGACAACGACCGACCAAAGTAATCCAAATTTCATTTAGTATCCATGATCCGATCTTCCTGCCATGAAGAATGTGGAATCCAAACATAATCCATGCAGTAGCTTACTATTTCTAAGGCAAACTTACAGTATGATTAGCTACGCAAGCTAAGGGTGGTCTAATTGTTAAATAGACTACCCTAGGAGCAAGTCAAAGTCAAAAGTCAAGTCAAAACTATTAATAAACCAATTTCACTGAACTTTTTGTTGAATAGATTGGTCTCTAGGTTGCTCAGATGCCTCACACTTGGTTTGTATCAGCTTAAGATAGTTGTGAGGGGCTTCTCCCATCATCAACTATTTAAACAATAGTGAGGAGTGTTTCTGTCAAAGAACTATCGGCTGATAGTTGCCCCACAGATATTTGATGTTCTTAAAACAAATGTTAGCCCGAAAACTGAAGCTTCAAGGGTTAATATGCTAGGTTTAAGAACATCAAATTTCCAAGGGGCAAAGGTGGATAGTTCCAAAACAGAAATACTCTTGTTCACCACTAAATTTTCTTCTGCATGCCCATTCAAAAATGAACATCTTGAATTATTTTTAACTTTTTAGTAAGAAAGAATTGAAAGCCAAAATGTAACAAGAAACAAAACCAGATACGAAACCCACTAAATGCAGATCAACCAAATATTTATTTAAATAATTCACAAATGAGTACTATCCATCCGGGTATTTTCCACGGACTGGCACTATGGGCTGATAGTGTCCCTCTGCGGATGAACACCATTGTGTCACCAGTTCAATTTTAGCCAATCAGATTTGGAGAAAATTTCAGGGTGAACTGTAATTGCTGATAGAAACCTTGAGCTTGCCATATAATTCACCTATAGAAGGCACCTATGTAGCCAATAGTCAGCTGTCTTCCAGGAAAATCCTCATATGCACACTTCTTTGTCCCTCGCTCATAATACAATTTGTTATCGACAATAAATTGTATTTGCGACGGGGGTGCATAGTTCCTTTGCTAATAGCTTATTCATATGCCCTGTGTCATGGAAATACCCTTGCTGTGATGACCAGGTAGAATTCATAGATCAGATCGTAGATGTACAAAAATGAGCCCAAAGTTCATGTACTTACAAAAACATTGTGAATGAAGATCCCAATTTATGATAAGTTTATTAACAATTAAGTTTACTTTTAATTTTTTGATATCCAACTTCAACTTAATAGCATTTATAAAAGATGAGAATGACAGACCAGATGTCTCTTTGGAACAAAACAGTGGGAATACAGAGGTATTTATTGGTTCATGGTTTATTTAACAGGGCTTTATAGGGGTGATGTGTGAAAAATGTACCATTTGAGTAAGTGATATGCCAACATGCTCGAATCTAGTGTTCAGGATCCTTTTATTGGTGATTTATTGTGTTGCATGCATTCTGTTCATTATACTTAATCTGTTTTATTTTGAGGACAAGAATCCTTGATTGGGTTCTCATTGAACATAAGGGAGCTGACATATGATGGCAGATGAACATTAACTTTATACATATTTATACTACAGCCATGTTACTTAATATTGTCAACCAAATAACTACACAATTAAAGTTACTATCGAGAGTGATAGATTTAGGCAAAAATCACTAATAAAATGTACATATTACTCACAAATATTTGCCTTGGTCAAATTTAATACAGTCATGTTAAATTTTTGTCCCCCTGAATTCCCCCCCAGAGGCCGCCCAACCCTCCAAGTTAACTTTTTTCCTTAGTGGCCATTTGGCCACTGACTGTTCAAGTTTGGTCACCAGTGAAAAATTTTAGTCGCCAAAATATATGCATAAATTAATAATTAATTAATAATAAATAATCATCTTATTATAACTAAAAACGTAGAGCTCAACGAAAAATTTAATTTTACGAAAATATGTGAATCGCGGAACGCGAAAACTCAACGCGAAAATACTTTCCCAAGTTTTAGGGCAATCACTATGACGGATATTTTTTATTGATGAAATCTTTGACAATTTGAAAATAAACCCCGGTTCGTTCACACAAGTGGAATTTATTTACAACTGCAAGCCGCTTTTCATCACGGTTTTTTTATTTATAGAATCAATATGCACATGTTTTAATGATGGCTAGTGCTTGTGTTATCAAGTTTGCTTTTAAGTCAAGTATTTTCTTGTCCACTGAAAGAAAATACGTTTCTCAAATACATCTGGATGTAAGCCGGGGGGTGCGGCTTATCTGCGGGAACATTTCAAAAAGGTGCCGTAAATTTACACTTTTATGGAAGCCTTCGTTAGCAGCTCCTTTAAGCGGTTTATGGTCGCTTTTCTAGAACAGGAAAACGTCACAGCACAAAATTTCCATTCCCCCACGAAGCTGTTTGTGTCGTCGACGGCCTGAAATAAACTTCAACAATAATCGATCCCCGGCCTCCACGAGCGAGAAAATTCCACGCTATTCTCGAGTATTCGTGTGGTCGAACTTTGCCGTTTAGTACTTCGATGATAAATTGATTACAAAACTCTCTTTGTGCAACAAGTTTATCTCTGACAGTTGGCTCTCAAATCTGTTTGTGGGTCACGATAGCCACGAACAGCAGAATCTCCCTCCATCTTGAAACTTGAGTAAACAAACATCGTTCTCGAGCTTTCTCGGCCTAGTCCCAACGTGTTCTATGTAATGCCTGGTTACTAAGCTACGAAAGTTCGACAAACGTAAACACCAGTAACATAAGCACACGCGTTCTTGTTCGCAAAAATTTGTGGAAAAAAAGCATTGAATGAAGAAATACCTGTCAACGAGTACCAGAAAAAGATCAGTCATATGTCAAAGTTAAAGGAAATGATGCTCATTATATTTAAACGCTAAAATTGTGGGTGAGACTTCGACGTTCAATTCCGTTTCATTGCCACAGTGAGTTGCATTCGATGAAAAAGACTCTTTAAAAAAAAAAACTTTTTTTTTCCAAAATTTAAGTTGCTAAATTCAGGGTGCAGCTTATCTGCGGGTGTTAACGGTATTTGTAGATCCCGTCACCGTCGAGCTTTACAAACTTTTGCATTTCCCCTTCTTTTCGATGGCAAAATGATCGGATTGCGTGCGTTGTCCACGCTCACCAGGTAAAATTGTCACGTGCCAAAGTTCAGACGTGTGGAACAAATTTCGTCGTGTCCCACTGAGCTCATTTACGGTGTGTACGGTGTATTCAGTCTCCATTTCAGTAGGTTAAAGTCCACAACAACTAGCTTTGCAAAGTGAATTCTTAACGCTCAGAACGTTTTTTCTTCACTCCGGATGATAGTCCGCTCAAGCTTAATTTTAGTCGCCGAGCTGGCGACTTGCGTTCTAATTTAGTCGCCAGCTCCAAAATTCTAGTCGCCATGGCGACTAAAATGGTCGCAACTTGGAGGGTTGCCGCCCAATGCTGAAGGAAAGTAAACTTGAATATAGTCGACTTGGAATTTTTTTAAAAAAATGAATGCCTGTAATGGTTTAATTCTGCACATAGCCATATAGTTTATGTTGTGATTTCAGGTTTGCCAGTTAAATGGAAAACACCATAAAAAACAACTTAGGTGAACATACAAGGTTTTAATTCTTGACCATGAGAAGTGGGCACACAGTGTGCATGTGCATACACAAATTATGTGATGTCATGACTGAAAATAGCATTACAAACTATAACATTCCCTTCCTTTCAAGGAAAAGGCAGAAAGACAGTTCTAGATGTAATGCATGAAGTAACCGAATAACAAAAAAATAAAATAAAATAAAAATATCATATTGCAAAGTGTTCAATGTCCACACATTGCCTTCAAACAACAACAAATATTATTATATTCAATATATTATATTCAACAGGTTCAAATGTACATGACATATTATAGGTTCAACTTGCCAAGGTGGGTTTACCATCCTGGAGGAATGACAAAGTGGAATCTCCCTGGACATGCTCTGTCGTTGATGTGAGGCAGGGTGTGTTGGGGGTTGCTGTAATAATTTGTTCACTGGTAGAGGATGCTCCCACTTGGTTGGGTACTGCGTGTAGTTGTGCAGCCTACATCTGGTGATACTGGTTCATGTTCTGTCAGGCCTGTGTTGTTGTTGTTGTTGTCACATGTTCTGATATCCTCTCGAGTGGGGCGGATATGGCGGGGGTTTGGTCTGAGGGTACTATCATTTGCCATGCAACAGCATAAATTACGAGCGAATGGTCTGATTACACTGGGATCCCATTTGTGGCAAGTTGTGGGTTTACACTGTTGTACATGTACTGGCTCATCAGGTTGTACTGCAGGGAGCATCTTAGAGGTTTTTTCATGCTGTGATTTCTGCTGCTCCGGCCTTGTTTAAAGTTTGGCATTTATATCACCATCTGCTGACAAGGAAAGGCTTGGCTTAGAATTTTCTGGGAAGTTGGTTTGATACACTCTTGAGTTCAGCATTGCTGCTGGAGTTGGAAAGTTGTGATCAAGTGGTGTGCTTTGCATGCATAGCATTGCAAGATGAGGGTCTGTACCAGATTATTTGCATTTCTGTTGGAGGTTCTTTACAGTTTGAACAGTTCTTTCAATAAAGCCATTAGCCTGTGGGAAGTATGGACCTGTGGTTACATGAACAAATCCAAATGTGCTGCTGAATTCCTGAAGTAGGGCAGATATAAACTGTGTTATTCCTGTGACCATTTTGCTCAGGATCTCATGCTCTTCAAATGTGGCTTTTATATGTGCAACTGTTGCGTCTGATCGCATATTGTCCAAACTTGCTATTAATAGTAGTCTGATACCAGATACCGGTAGTAAGGTGAGTTGTTTCTTACAAAAGAACAAATCAAATCGTAGCATGTGCCATGGTTGGGGTGGAACGTCATGGGGCACAAGGGGCTCTTCACATTGAGGTTTTCATTTTGTTGGCAAGGAGCACAGCATTTGACCATCTCCTCTATGTTGTGGTTCATGTTGGCCCAAAACACAGATACAGAAGTTTACACTTTTCTGCTCCTTGGTGTGCATAGTGGAACTGCTGCTGTAGGCTTTTTTGGATTAGGATGCGTCTGCCCTTCAGGATGATACCATCTGCGACAGTTGATTCATCACGGTAATTCCAATAGGCATAGAGGTGTGATGGACATTCTGACCTTGTGTTGGGCCATCCCTGCGTGATAACTATGCTGAGGAGGAAGAACACTTTTGATGTTTTGTTTTTGATTTGGACTGGCATTCAGATGTAGGTGGAGTTCATGGACAGGCATGATAAGCCCTTCAGTTGTGTCCCCTGAGTATGGGCTGATTCTAGACAGTGCATCAGGCAGTGGTATTTCCTTTCCTGAGACATACTTAATTTTCATGTCATACTTCTGAATCCTGAACAACCTCCTTGCAATGTGTGGTGGAGCAAGAGGTATTTTTTGAAAATGGCCCTAATGGCTTGTGGTCTGTCTCGATATAGTGACTTGTCATCCATATGTAGTAATGAAATTACTCAAGACCATGCACAACAGCTAGCATAATTTCGCCTCTCAATGTTTGAGCGGCAGGTTTCTGTTTCAGTCAGGAGCTTACTTCTTTACTCAATAGGGCCTTTGTCCTGGAAGATTGTTGCCCCAAGACTGCATAGAGATGAATCAACTTGTCCGTTTCATGCTGTCAAAGTACTGGAGCAAATCAGCTGATGCGATTGCATTCTTGATGTTGTCTATAGAAGACTGGTGTTCATGATCAGGGCCCTACTCGAAGTTGCTGCATTTCAGGTCCCATAGTTTGGCTGACAGGGAGGCTTGGTTAGGTACAAATCGGCTGAGGAATTGTGTCACATGTCAAAGACTGTACGTCAGCAAGGCTGGCAGAATGGTCCATTTGTACAACTATTTTGCAAATAGGAGTATTGTATTTGGGCTTAATTTCAGTCTATGGATAGGTCAGTCAGTTCTTGTAAACTCTCAAAGGAATACTGTGGGTGATAGATAGATAGATAGATAACTTTATTTTACATGGATCGAACACTTAGCTAAGAAGCTAGTTTGCAGGTTCTCCATGAAAACACATAAACTAATTCTAAAAATTCTTAAAAAAATACTAAAAATTCAACTATTTACAAGAATCTATTACAATAATATTTAAAATTATTAAAAAATCAACTACTTACAACAATCTATTACAATAATATGCTTAAAATACTACATGATGAAAAATAGTTTTAACTAGATTAAAAGATAATAATAATAAATAAATAAATAGTAAAAAAAATAAATAAAAAATAAATTAAAAATCTAAATTTCGCACTAGCCTAATAAATTCCTTGGTGCCAGCCTTGTCGCGAACCTCGTCTGGAAGCATATTCCATTGTTTCGCCGCATAATATTTGAATGAGTTAAGACCATGCTTAGTACTATTGACTTTTGGTAATGAAAGTATGTTTTTTCCTCTTAAATTGTACTTATGATCTCTAGTCTTAATTAGATTCATTATACTAGAGGGGGCTCTGCCCTGGAAACAGCTATTGATGGTGATAAGCATATCCTGAATGCGACGATTCTCTAAAGTGCTCCCTATACCAATCCTTTGTAATAGTTCCTTGTATGATGCTGTTTTATCTTTAAAAACATATCTGAGGGCGCGCTCGTTTACCCTCTCTAATTTCTTAGAGTTGCGAGCTCCACAATGATGCCAAACTTGGCCACAGTAGTAAAAATTCGGTAATATAAATGCACGATACAGCGCCTCCTTAGTTTTAAGTGGTAAAATATTCTTTAGTCTATTAAGTGCATTTACTTGCCCGCCAACCTTCCGGCAAACAGAAACAATATGTGCATCAAATTTTAACTTGTTGTCAATAGTAACGCCAAAGAGCTTAATTTCGTTAGATAAAGGGATAGTGTTTTCACAACATTTGATATTCATATCATAATCCGTCTTGCCCAGCCGCAGTGCTTGGTATTTTTCTGGGTTTGCTAGCATGCCATTCTCTCGGAACCACTTCGTCGTATTGTCTAAGTCCTTATTCACTCTGACCTCCACAACCTGTGGGTCTCGATGTGATAAATAGATCTTTGTGTCATCAGCGTAGTTTACCAGCTTGCATTCATGAATGGCGTACGTTAGATCATTCATGAAGATGTTGAATAATATCGGTCCCAGGATACTGCCTTGAGGTACTCCGGCAGACACGCCCATCCAGCTTGAAAACGTGTTTCCGAGTTTAACTCGTTGATAACGCGATGACAAGTAGCTACGAAGCAGTGCTACCGCATTGTCATCTAAACCGTAAAATTGCAATTTTTCGAGAATAAGGTCATGCGGTAAGCAATCGAAAGCCTTGCTCAGATCCATGGCCACCGCCCCTATAACTTTATGTTTGTCCAATTCTTCTTTCCAGTGCTCTGTCAAAGTTAGAAGCGCAGTTGGACAGCCGTGATATTTGCGATACGCAAACATGAAATTATGAAAAATAGGTTCAAAGTGTTCAGTCATTTGCATGTGCGCGATTCTTTCAAAGATCTTGGCAAAAGCAGGCAATACAGTTACTGGTCTAAAGTTTGTTTTGTCCAAAGCGCTTTCCTTTTTATGATGAGGTGTGATCTGGCCATGCTTCCAAGTGTCCGGGACCTCTGCTTTTGTAATGACCGTGTTGATTAAATCACTAAGGGGCTGTGCAATCGCTTGGGACGACGCTTTTACAGCTCGCGGTGGAATATAATCATAACCCTGTGCTTTGTTGGGCTGAGTGTTTTCAAGCACCACCCTTACAACATGATGATTTGTTAACTTAAAGCCAAAAGTGTTAACGTCCGCCACCTCATCCATCGATGGAATCCTGGATACATGAGATTGGTCCCTGAAAGGACAATGTTTGTGTGAAATAAGGTCTTTTGTGATGTTTGTGAAATACTCATTCAGCACCTCCGATACCTGGTTTTGATCCGTGATAACCGATTGTTTTTCTTTCAGGGTTATAAACTCTTCCGGTGTACTTTTCCTAGTATGCATAAGAGGCCGCAAAGATTTCCAGAACTCTCTGGGTTTACCCGCACGGGAACAACAGAGATGATCGAAATGGTCTTTGACGGATTTACGACGCATAGAGACAACACGATTCCTGTGAGATCTGTAAGCCTCCCAGTCCACAGCTGACCTTGTCTTATAATATTTGCGTTTCAACGCGTTCCTTTTCAGCATGGTCTTTCGTATCTCAGGGGTGATAAAGTTTGATTGTCCAGAGGCGTTTCTGTACTTTCTCAGCTTCATTGGAGCATGTTCGTCTAAAACACTAGCGTACATTTTGTCCCAGGCCCAGCAAATATCACTGATATCATCAAAAACGTAGGCGACATTGAATGGCACATACGCGAGATCTTTATTAAAAGCAACTTCATCAAAGTTCTTAAAGCACCTTGCCTTTGTGAAAGAGGTTTTCGGCTTCATTACCTTTCTATTGAAGACGGTGTAAACCAGCTTGTGATCGCTGAGACCAACCTCAATTGTTCCAGATTGTAATGCAAATGAAGGGATATTTGTAGCTATCATGTCCAAACAGGAGTCTCTTGTACGAGAGATTCGAGTTGGTTCTTGTATCAGATACGTCACTAAGGGAATACGAACTCTTGAGCACTTCCTGTTTGATGGCGAGTGTTTGCAATAAAGAGCTGTCAGCGCTAAGAAAGAAGGGTTTCAATTTTGAGTAAAAACAGCAACTAGGAAGGTCATTGTGCGTCTGTTTGATGGAAAACACACACTTAAAAGTTTACTTTTTGTGTCGTTATTGAAGCGTTTTACCCTGGTGTGATAACTGAATTTCAATATTTGTTGTGAAACAGAGCTTGCCTTGGTGTGCAGGCTATTTATACATATTACAGTAAGACCATTATTGTGTGTCATTCATACAGTGTTAGGACTTATGGATTTTGTTCATTGCTTTAATGCTGTCACATGGACCATACTTTTAATGCTGTCACACGGACCATACAGACTCTTTAAAAATTAATAAACAACTGTGAATTTCCTAAGGGAATAATTTACTGCTTCAGGTGACGATTTCACTCCAAGAGTGAAATCACTGCATCATTTTGATAGGAAGACTTGGTGGGTATTTTAACGACTGGCTTCTTATTTATGATGAGTGTTTTACTCCGGAGCGAGAACTGAATATTTTGCCAGGCATTTATTTGTGAACTGTGATAATGTTATGTAATAATCTACTTACTAAATTAAAAATGTAGAGATACACTTGCCTTTTGTATCCTTAGAAATTGTTGTTTAACCTGTTGTCTTCTTGTATGAATTTGTTGTTTGTGGAAGAAAAAGCGAACTTGTTGTTTCGTGACTAATCCAAACCGTTGAGCTTATTACTCTTGTGGTTTGTCGCGGTTACATCTTGCAGTTTCACAAAACAATAAATATTTCAAAAATAACTTCAAGTGTTCACAGATTTGTAAGTTGTGCTGTAACCTGAATTTAGGCAATTTAAGTTCTTAACTAATAATGGATTTACAATACTGTGGAATAAAATTCACCATTTCAAGCAGTTAACAAAATCTTTCTTGGTGAGCCATAACCAAAATGTGAAAAACCTGAAGAAAATGTTTTTTGTCTACCCTAATGTCACCACACATATTTCTGGTAAAAGTGAAGAACAGCTGGTTCATTGTTGCTGATTTTTATATGGGAAAGAAGTAAAATAAATTGCTGCTCATACTTCAAATTCTGTGAAGCATACATATATAGTAAACATTAATGACCATTTCATTCACCTGATAGAGACCTTTGATGTTCTCATGCAGGCTGATGTTTTTGATGACTGTAGACCATGTCCAAATACAAACAACCTTGTGGCAAGACCAGTTGTGAGAAGGACAGTGTCAGACTCAATAGGTGCACGCCTTAGAAAGATAAGCTTTGAGATTGGCAATGGCAGGAGACACTCAGATGAATTTACAACTGAGGAATTTCAAACCTTACCACAGGTATGTTGCATGTGATGTAAACTTTTGATTAGCGTTAATTTAATATAATTATTAAATTTCATTGTTGATGTAATAGTACACGCCAGGAACTGTTACTGGTCTACCATCAGACTTGTATGGGCTCAGAAAGGTTAGCGCTTAAGGCCTAACACGTGCTCTTTAGTTTCAAGTCTAAATATGCATGCTCAATGTTTTGAGAGAAGCAAAATTTAAATGCGGTTAAAGCGCTAAGGTGTAAACTTTGATAGTTAATTAATAATTTAAAATCAATGAATTAATAATAATTATTGAAGGGTCCGGTGGAAGAAGGGTGGGAGCAAATTTTTGCACAATTGAACATTAATGTAACTGCTCCTTTCAAAATAATCTAATCGTGACTTGCTGTTTGCTTATCACGCAAATTACTAATTAAAACAAACAATGACCCAAGTTGGCGTTAATGGGGGAGCACTGCCTTGCGTTAGGTAAGCCTGTGCGACTTCTGGAGATTGCGTGACACAAGAACCTCACTTATCTCCCCAGCACTACGAGCTGACTGCAAGACAGCACGTGCTGGATCGGACAAGAGTATTGGTAGTGGGCGATATTCATAGGCAACGTAGCCAAGACGCTTGGGGGAAGTCGCTGCGCAGACTTAACCGCACCACACAGGAGTGACCCAAGTTAATTAGAATAACAAAAGCAAACCAACCTCTTCTCCAAAGGGAGGGAGGGAGGGAAAAAATTTTAACAATAGTATAGCAAGTGCTAACTGCGTTGAACAAGGGAACACCAAAGTGAACTCTGAACAGTTTGTTTGAGCTTTTATAGCTAGACGCTTGTCTGCTGGGAAAGCCAGTAGAAAGAGCTGTACTACCGGACAGCTTAACATTAATGTGTATACTCTTAGCCATGAATAGTGCTTTAATAATCTTGGCCAATGCTATCGATCGTTATAATCTGCTAGAGGTAACAAAGCCATAATGTTTGAGCTAGAATACAATGTATCTCAGAGTCTGCTTGGCCTTGGGAGCTTGCCTACACAATAGCTTAATTGAAAACAATGCCGCCATGAAAGGCTTACTGATTACGAGCGTCACGTTCCATTAACTATATTTTACTGGCGTGACAGTAAAATTGCATTTGTCAAAACAACTCCAAAATTTGCATGTGTTAAACACTGTCCTGCATTTATTTTTGCTAGTTTGAGCTTGTTTTTTTAGCAATTAAGTATGCAAAAACTCACTTTTCCAGTCGGCATCTTTGGAGATCCTTTATTGAACAATAAAACAAAAGAAACCTGTTGTTTGTCAATACAGTCAACTCTCTCTAAGACGGACATTGTTGGGACCGTCTCCAACCGTCCATCTTAGAGAGGTGTCCGTCTTATAGGGAGTTTTGTTACAGTAAAATGCCTGAAAAATGGCAGAGACGGGACCAACACCAGGTTACGTTTTAAGAGTGTCCATCTTATAGAGGTCTCTGTTAAGAGAACAAGCTCAAACTAGTGAAAATAAATGCAGGACAGTGTTTAACACACGTAAACAAACCCACATGCGGATTTTGGAGTTGTTTTGACAGTGTTCAATTTCGCGAAAATTCGCTCCTGCCCTTCTTCTGCAGGACCCTTCAATATTATTATTCGTCTGGAGGGTGTAAGGAGTGGGCAGTACCTGAATGTGTGCGAGTGGATATCTTATCATATCACTTTTAGTTCGCTTTCACTCTGTCCACAAGTTTTTGTCACCTACCCACCCATTCCCACCCGTGGGCTGCACCCTGGGGGACAGCTGAGGTCATGCCTCCCCCTTGATGTGGCTTCCGGCAAACAATTAACTATGATGGTCTCAAATGTCAGTTAATCACAACAGTTAGTTAGCGCTCCCTATAATGACTGTAATGCTAATGATAGTTTATTTACTTTTGTAGCCGCTCTCTCCTCCATTTGGTCACCTTGATGCGTACCAGAAGCTTGAGCAACTTGGAGAAGGTTCCTATGCAACAGTGTTCAAAGGGATTTGCAGGTACAATATTTTATAGTTGTCTATCTTCAATATATCACTGTTGAAATCTGAGGTTATAATTACCATTTCCAAAACCAGCTAGGAGTCACCTGTAAGTAGGGTTTTATTAAAGTTTATTAAAGCAATTTATTAAAGCAAATAAAGTGGTCTCAACTAAAACTTCTTTTGTTGTGCAGGTTTATCTCGCTAAGATACACACTTTGACCATGATGCACATAAAAAATGTTGTTGAGGCTTTAATAGTACTGTTGTAGTACTTCATGTACATGAGGTATCTCCAGTTCCTGAAACTGCCAACATCTTTTTACATTCTGTAACAGCAGTGGCAATGCATTTGAAAACATGCTAAGATTAAATTATGGAACTACCATGTTTTAATATTGGCTTCCCCTTCAGCTCACTGAAGAAGTTTATGAAAGCCATGAATTGAATGAAGGGCATAAAAAATCCAGTAAGCTTACTTTTTTTGTTAGTGACATGAAGGCAAGATAGTTTTATACAGTTAGTGACTTTACAAAAAATATTACAAATGAACTAGATTTACATGTATCTTCTGTAAATTGCTTACAGAATGTAATGTTATATATTGTGTTATGTAAAATAGGAAGATTGCAATGAAGTGTGCACATGTTCACAATAAAATTTAAAGAAATGCTTACAGAAACTGCTGAAATTATTTGTGCAGCTTCTGTTTTTGTCCTTATTTTTGAAGTTTTTGTGCTAATGGAAAATGCATGCTTGGAGTTATTAAGGTCAATCCCCAGTATTGCATAGTGCTTCCCAACTGCACATATTAGCATGCTAACGACACATAAAAAAATTGTGACTTTTTCTTTACGTCTGGACCTGGCCAGAGAGGTTAATCCTTATTTTCTTGAAAATGGGTACGGTGACCCATCACTTTTTTCTGTTGTTTTGAATTGTCAATGCGTAATAACTTTCTTTCTGTAAAATAAATATAGACCAATTCTCAGTGTAGAATTTCAAGAAACGATCATCCAAAACATGAATTTATCAAGTAATTGTGACAATAATCATGATGATATTGTAAGAATTTATTGGGTATAAACAAGGTGCCGGTGCTCCTTAACGAACATGGGACTTGCCATTTTTATTTCAAAGTTTAAGCTCCTAAAAGGTAAACGATCCATAGGCAAAGATTGTCAAAAATCTCAGTGCAGGTTCTATTTCACTGGAATAAGTTTTCTTTCTTAAACTCAGTTTTTTGTTCTGGGTCGATCACATGACATTAGGCATGTCCTGATGATGTCATCAACTGGTATACATTTACAGCCAAACTTTAAAACTACTGTCTTAATTTGGTTGAATAAAAATAAACTCGAGATATCGCCAATTGAATTTTCCCTAGCAATGACCCAGAATGATACTGTAATGAGCCCTTAGTGATAATTATAATTAATTATTACCTCTGGTGATTATTACAGTAATAATATTTAAATTATTTAATCCTAGTGCAAACAATAAGATAGTGGCTCTGAAAGAGATCAGATTGCAAGAAGAGGAAGGAGCACCATTTACAGCAATTAGAGAGGGTTAGAAGTTTGATGTCTACACTACATTACATTAACTACACTATGCTATATAACTCAGAGTCTCAAAGGTCTCAAAGCATAGTGCACTACATAATGCACTAATTATATAACTGGTGCAGAATGCAAAGGGACTGATTGATTAAAAGTATAATGTTTTATTAGAGCAATTTCACTAACCTTGATTCTTACATGTTAATGAGAGTTGTTAAATGCTTAAGAGGAAGAACAATTGATGATATTTTTCTGGTTTGTTTTCGTACCAGCGTGTGCACCTTGTCTTGCATGATATGTCAAACAACAGGAAAAAAAAAAAGAAAAAAAAACTTGAATTTACTTTAGTCTTTATTTATATTGAGGATGAGAGTGCACAGGTGATTTTTGATCCGATTTTTGTCCCGGTGTCCAATGCAACTTCTGTCGTGCCCTAGCTCGAAATGAAAATCATAAGTGTGAACTAGCAGCGATTTTGTTGCTGCGATAAAAAAGGAAATTGTATGTCAGCAGGCATTGAGATTTTGCAAACTAGCACGTGCACAACTGTCGTGCGTGCATTCTTTTTTGTTCTTCCTTATTAGCATTTAACGATTCACATTAGCATGTAAGAATCGAGGTTTGTGAAATCGCCCTATCGCCCCGATATTGAAACACTATAACATGCATTATCCTTTTGTTCTTTTGTTACATGATACTTTTGTTTTTCTCTTCAGCATATGTAATGTGATACTGCTTTTTTTCCTGTTTTGTTATTACTCATAATTTTGACTATTGAATTATTGAGTCTAAGAAACCAGAAAACTTGGTCCCACGACCTGTCCCATGAATTTAAAGTGTAGTTGCAACACACACTTTTGAAATGCCTCAAAATTTACGCTGCTTCCAGTTTGTAACATGATACTTTTGTTTTTCACTTCAGTGTATGTACCATTATACTGGCTTTTTCGCCCTGTTTTGTTATTAGTCATGATATTGACTATGGAATTTTTGAGTCTAAGAAACCAGAAAACTGGGTTCCAGGACGTGTCCCATGTCGCAACACAGACTTTTGAAATGCCTCAAAATTTACGCCACTTCCGGCTGTCTGAGGTGTCAAATTTTGGCCAATCACCACAATCCATAATGAGTTGTCTCATTTTTACACATGAGTGATTTTAAACAAGGAATATCATCATCACTGGCATAACTTTATTATTTTTACTGCATCCATTGCTTTTTAGCCTCTTTGTTAAAGCAGCTGAAGCATGCCAACATTGTAACGCTTCATGACATTATTCACACCAAAGATACTTTGATGTTTGTCTTTGAGTTTGTGGTAAGTTTGATTGTTTGTTATACCAAATATACAGATAAGTGAAGTTGATGGTGCATGTGGGTGTCTGTAAATCTGATAAGACAGCATGGACATGAATTCAATCAAAAATCTACACACATGCTTGTCAAATCACTTTTAATTAGTTGACATTTCTTGCAGGTAACCTGCACCTCGTGCATGCATCTACTTTTTACCATGACTATTTTTGTGCTGATAGTTTGAAATTTTCTTGTTTTCAACCTCTGTTAGGTGACCACCTTACATAATCTGACCTCACTTTGCACAAAAAGATGCTAAGTGTCAATTACAAAACACTTGCTCTTACATTAGAACATTTTATTTAGGATAATATAGGATTATGATATAATAGGTTAGAAATTGGCTAGTTATAAAGTTTGCATAATTTTTTCCCTATTCAAATATTTAAATTAACGATGAGCAGCCTACAGGGTTCCTTAATAAAATTATTGTATTGTATTGTCACTACTGAACTGAATCGAATAATTCGATTCAGTTCAGTAGTGACAATACAATACAATAATTTTTAATTTTTTTTAATTTTTTTAATTTTATTGCTTTGTATATTTGTATTGTACTGTATTGTTAGTATTGAATTTTATTATTCAACAAATTTGCGCGATGCCCATATATGGTCAGAAAGTCACTGTTATCCTTCATCCATACATAACAGATATCCTGCGATATACGTAGGTTGCCAAGATTTGTCCGAAATATCACAAAGCGCTGCATAACCATAGTATTTCTAGCTGTAAAATACTTTTCGTTGAGTTGTTGACTAATAAAACAAGTATCCTGCTCAATCCTGCAGAATAATATTATCGTCTGATTTTAGCCAACGAGGCCTTAGGCTGAGTTGGCTAAGTATCAGGCGATATTCTGTGTGATTTTGCAGGATAATTGTGAAGTATTGTGTTGTGTTGTATTGTAAATTTGCATTGCAGGGATGTATTTGTGCATACACCATAATTTTAAAGTAGGGATGGATTTGTTCATGTACCATAGCTTTAATGGGACTACAGTTTACTTGGGAGGCTAATTGAGTCAAAATGTAGACCTCTGATCCTGTGGACACATGTGACCTCTCAAAAGTTACCACATTGCAGGCTTGACATTGCTTGATTTTGGAAGGTGCAACTATAAAATGTAGCTGTATTGAGGAAACTTGTTGGTAATACTGCTTATTTCAGCCAAGGAAATCGAATTATTTTGCTAGTTTTGATACATGGTGAACTGGAAAACATTGATTTACTTTGCTTTTCTACATAATTTGTTTGTTTTTACTTCGAATTGATGGAGAAAGTGATGCAATTTTTTAAACCAATCACAAATTATAGTTATTAAAAACCAAAGCAAATGTGAATTACTTTCTGCACTCAAATGAAAACCACTTTAATATACATTTCAGCGGAGTTAACTGGCCTATACATATACACACTGATAGCTTATGCATTCCAAATGATTTTGTGTTACTTGTTTTTATTTACTTGCTCAAAGCACTCTGCATCCAATTCCCAAATCATTTGACTTACAGTGTATGGCTAATCTGTAATTTGCTGATGAAAAGGTTTCTGATGGGAGGAGCAAAATACTTTGACCAGCATGCACATTGTTTGATTTATAGGACACAGATCTTAATGTCTACCTTGAAAAGTATCCAAGAGGAATCCCTCCATATAATGTCAAGGTAACATTCTTAGCTTCTGTATTATCAATTACTGCCTGGCAGTTTGAATTAAAGCCTAGCTATACAACCAGGGCATGCTAATTATGCATTCTCTGCCTTATATAGGGGATAATACTTAGCTTAATAGTAATATATAGAATGTTCACCTGTTCAAAATACCAGTAATCTGTAGGTGCAATTGCACCTTTAAGAGGATCAGCAAAATCCAGTTGCCCTTAGGTCAATGTGTGGTTCCAGAAAAAAACCATACTCCCCCCACAGAAGGGATTGGAAATTAGAATTTCTGGAGGGGTAGGGGGGTCATAGGTCAAATACCTTCCGTGGTGGGGGGGGGGGGGGATATTTTCTGGAACCACACAATAAGACTAATATGGTAGAGGATGCTCAGTGGGATATTGCTGTTTTGAAATAAGCCATGTAGAATCCTCATTTAATGCATTCTGTCTCAAGCTAAAATGCTTAAATCATAATTAGTATTTACTCATTAATTTCCGTTTCGATGACACCATGACCGGCGAACGCTTCTTATACACCATGGACATAAAATCTTTGTACACTGTCATCCCTAAGCCTTAGCCTACTTCCTCAACAAGCGTACAGTTCTCGACCCACCTACATCTACCGGTACATTAACCCGTCTTGCCGAACTTGTGCTGACCCTCAATGCTTTCACCTTCAATGGTGAATTTTACAAACAAATGGGAGGAGTCGCCATGGGCAGCAAGATGGGCCCTAACTACGCGTGCTTATTTGTGGGCTACATCGAGGAACAAATCTCACGCCAGTACACCGGCTTTGTACCCCAACTCTACAAGCGCTACATCAACTATGTACTTGGAGTTGCTTGTTGTAGCTGCTTGGAGCTTGATGACTACATCAATTTCGTGTCCAACTTCCATCCTGCCCTTCAGTTTACAACTACCATATTTTCTCAATTAAACGCCCCCGGCATTTATTTCAAAATTGGCCTTGTGGACCAGGCGTTTATTTGAAGCCGGTGTTTAATTGGGGCCCGACGTTTGTTACTGAAGTGCACTTTTCTGTCATTCTTTCATACTGATTTATTGTAACCCATCCTACCAGATCTAGGGCAAGAATGAGTTTTCCCTTCGTACCGCCCAAGCAAACTGTCCCTGAGTCTGTGCATTATCAGTGATGAGACCTTATTGATGTTATTCAGCTTCCATTTTTGTTGGTTCAAGTGCAAATAAACGCCGGGGCCTCGACTAAACGCCCCCGGCGTTTATTTAAAAAACAAACGTTTTGACCTGGTGTTTATACGAGGCTGGCGTTTAATTGGGGTCCGGTGTTTAATTGAGAAAATACAGTATTTCTGTTTCAGACATCTCCTTGCTGGACATTAATCTTCGCATTACCAATGATCACATCAGCACTTCCATCTACTACAAGGTCACAGACACGCATAGCTATCTTCACCAGCAATCTTCGCATCCTCAGCACTGCAAGGATGGTCTCCCCGGCAGTCATCTTCTAAGACTTCGGCATCTCTGCTCTGATGACTCCGATTTTCTAGAGAAAGGCAGGGAAATGATTTCTTTTTTCTGTCAACGTGGGTACTGTGCCACCTCTCTTCAGCGTGACCTGGACGCGATTCAATGGGTCAACCATAATGACGCAATAAAACATCAAGACCCCGGAAGTAGAGACCTTAGTCGAATTTCCTTGGTCCTTATATTCCACCATTAAAGTGAAAGAATCAAGCAAATCTTTCTGAGCAATTTTAACATCTTATCTGGCGACCCACAAACAAAAGAAATATTTCCTCAGCCGCCGCTGTAGCCTATCGCCGCAATCGCAATGTCCGAGACACCTTAGTGCACACCGCTGACTGTAGCCAACCTGGTCCTCACATGGGAACTTCTCCTTGCACACACCCGCTGCCGCATATGTGATTACATTTTTCGTGACAGCACCCTGCAGGGCCCCCAGTGCGCAATTACCATCAAGGATGCTTTCACCTGTCAATCGTCTGGCTTGGTATATGCCATCTCTTGCCACCGTTACTCTGCCTTCTACATCGGCGAAACAGGCTGGACTCTAAGTGAATGCTTCGGTGAGCATCTCCACAGCATTGAGA